>OY723386.1:26589347-26688267 GCA_963210295.1 Ophion ellenae
ACTTCCAAATAAAAATTTGTGTTGCAGTATTATTTTAAATATGCCGCGCAAACTCACGTCATTAAATACGTGGGACGTTGCGGTGTTGCCATATGTCTTCTTATTATAGGGGACAAATATTTTTTACGGAAAACTATTCTGTCGAAATTTCGATGCAGACTCTGCAGTGTTAAAAGCTGCAATTTAAAAACCCATTGTCTCCCAATCTAAATACTCGACTGTTCTGAAATTTCACTCAAACATGCATAATGATATTAACAATGTCTGGTTAAAATTTGAATAAAATCTATAGAAATCAAGATTGCGCGCTCGTACAACCGTAAGCCATATACTTCTTGAGTTACCTTGCATTTTACAAAATTTGTCTTCTTTAGCCAAAAATGATATAACTTTGCTAAAACAATCGCACGAAACCTTCGAAAAAAACGAAAATGGAGCTCCGGCTACCTCTTTCAAGTTTATCATAGATAAAAATGACAAATACGATTTCTATAAGTTATGCGCCCAATTCTCGATGCCCGAAAAATAGCCGAAGAACAGTCACGTACAAGAGTGTGTACCGGGTCATAGAAAAATCACATAAAGAATATTTTAAGATAGCAAAATAAAGCTGATATTTTTCTCTTCAAAACGTCGTTAGTTAAATTTGGTTATCTTTTTTTACGGAGCTATATTACTTTTATTGCGGCAAGAAATATCGACTGGTGTAGTCTAACTTTTGAGCGGTAGTGTATAATAATACCAAACAATAGGAAGAAAAAAATCAACCACCAGAAGTAATTGAGTGAAAGAAACGAATACCGCATTAATTATTTTTAGCTAAAGTGACAATTTAAACTAACTTTTGAGGGAATACAGCTATTCGAAAATCACTAGTAATATGGAAAAATTATGTCATCCTTCCTTTTCAAGGCGCAGTATCGCATGGACCGAGTGGTCATGAGTGTGCAAGGTATAACTGATTCACACATTGAAAGTGTTGTCGGAAATAGTTTGTATTTCGTAAAAAAAGACTCACACTCTCTGCACTTTTGGAGGATAAACCACATCCATCTCTTCGTCTACCGGATAATTGATCCGTATAGGAGATAATGACATCATCTCCAATACATGTCCTTAAGGAGGTCCAGTCCGTACAATCCTACTGCCGAGTTCTCTCTCAGACGGATAACATTTCGGGCAAACGAAGAGAAAGAAGTTGTTCATTGTTCAACAGAGCCGAAAGTGTTTCTTTTCTCTTTTTCCCGAAATATTAGTCGTTTCGAAGAATACTCGGAATCTGTAAATGAGCTATCTCTCTTGCAAACAGGGCTCCTCGGTCGGTGGAACATATGGATACCAGACATATCATTCTGTAAATGAGCTATCTCTCTCGCAAACAGGGCTCCTCGGTCGGTGGAACATATGGATACCAGACATATCATTCTACATTTTCAGCCTAAAGTAAGATTCGATGAAAATTAAAAATGTTTCACAATGAAAAAAATAGCTTCAATGTCATCAATATCGAGTGCAGTAACTTTTCTTTAAAAACTATCTCAAATTACGAAGTCATGCAATTCTCACCGGACCCATTGTTGAATTAAGAGTGTAGCTGCGGTTCATCTGCACTTGTTATCCATACTGCTAGCAATGATAGCGCACCATTTTTTACAGTCACAGTTTCGAAGAAATCGGCCAGGCGACGCGGAGGATCATATGGGAAGGTTCGGGAGAATATTATGTTTCGCGAAGGTACTTATTTTTGTCGTAAGCATTTTAATCGTCTAAATTTGGATATACATTAACAAATCCCAAAATTCTTCGCTTTTACCCATAATTTCAGCCATGCTAAGATAGCGCTTCCGTGTGGCGAAGGAAATAACGGGCGAATGGGCCGAAACTTCAACGCGACTTCACAGCTTCACGATGAAGAGGTGAATGCATGAACTAAAATCTTGTTTACAGCGATGAAATACATTTTTGGTCGGGAAACGTAACTTAAAATTCTTACGAATCGCTGTCAGTTATATAGGAAATATCTTTTGCGGGTACAGAAATCGATGAAAAAAATTACCTGCTATGTTTTACGAGACAAAAATAAATGAGATGGTACTTTTTTCCAGGTTACAGGTTTTTCCCAGCCCGGAACGTCTAAGGTCCTCCAAAAGCTTCGAAAATTGATTGAAGCGGAAAAACGATAGCAAAATAAAGAAATCTGGATTTACAAAATTTCGTGCGAAATGATTTTTTTAAATCGCATTTGAGGGATTCATTTCAGGAATGTCCGGTAGAGGCTACAAAAAAATTCAGAGCATCGATTTCGTTTATCCTCGTTTAGTGTCAACTGGTATTCGCTCGAACTCCGTTCTAATGGCGGGCCATGCATGCCTCGGATATCATTTACTGAACCTAAAATGAAATCGATGACTGTGGTCATTAGTATAGTCGAACTACGTGAAACATCAAGCACAACATCGATTTCATTTTTATAGTGTGAACAACGATGCTGTCGCGGCTCTCGAACTGTGCCATACAGCTTAAATGATCTACTCACTGTAACCGCAAATAATATGAAGTCTAGTATGAATTTTGGCGAATCACTTCAGAAATATGTGATAGACACTGCAGAAACCATTTGAAGCATCGATTTCGTTTTCACTCGTAAAGAAAAGCTGGTAGTCACTCAATCCTCGCTTCAATGACGGACCATGCAAAGTAGATGCTAAGGGTATTTTTGCTGCTACAAAAACATCGCCATATGGCGCAGAAACCGCAGATCAAATCGACCATGAAAAAAATTGATCTTGTAATCTGTACGCGAAAGTACTTTCTTTCCATTTATTTCTTGAAATTACGCTTCTAGAAAAACAATGTATTTTAGATTAAAAATAAAATACTAGTTCCGTCATCGATTTATAAAAAAAAGTATGTCATTAATTCCTGCGCTAAGTCATATAATAATAATCGCAAAGTCAAATCTGTGGATTTCTTAACTGCATCGCACACACTGAGAGGCCACAAGTGTGATTTTTTCTAGCATCGATGTTGGGAAATGAACATTTCTTAGAGGTTTAATCACGGCGAAAATGTGAATTTCTTCTGAATCATCAACGAAAAATTTCACATTTTTGACTACTGCAAATCAAACGACCCAAAAATACATATTTCATTCCACGTAAAAACACCTGGAAATGCTGGCAGGAAAAGCCTAAGGTTGTTGTCAGTGAAAAGTTTACAAAGTTCCGGTGACAAGATTCTTCGTAGCAACAGCTCTTTGGCTACTCCGATCTTTAATCAGCGATAACAAAAAATGTTTACCTTCGCAGCTTCTAGCAGGGTCCATGCAGCACTACAAATAACATAACGCTGCTCCCATTCAATTGTAATAAAAATTGTACTTCATGTTTAATTTAATAAGAGCGTAAACCTTAAAATATTTGCATATATATTTTTTTAACACTTTTCTTCGTTTCCTGAAACAAACAAAAGAAAATCCATGTAATATAAAGACGCTATATAGACATGTAAAACATTAAGCGGTAACTCCGCTCCATAAAGGTTTAATAAATTTATTTCTTATTTTTACTCCGGAGTCTTAGACTACAACACTGTTCTCTAGCGGTCCGGAAAATAGTGGTATCTTCACGAATCTTCGTACCAGAGAAAATAATGTGAAAATAATATTAATTTTAAACTATACACGTGTATCTCCTCAAAACATATTAGAAATTCACGACTCTTTGGACTTAAACTGGAAGAAACTAAAATGTTCTCTCTAAAAAAAGAAATCGGATCTCCTTTAAGAACTTTTAAAAAGTTAGAAAAGTACGCCAATCAATAAAAAAATCCCCTCGAAATCATTGTTGTTTTTTTGTGCAATAAAAAATGATAGCTTTTACCTCATAAATAATTATACCTTGAGAGTAATTATTATTTGTTTTAATTCAAAGAACGTTTTTTTAACATTTTTTCCATTTACCTCAAGTGCAAAAAACCAGAAATGATTTATGAAAAAGCCCTAGTGAAATGTCCATGCTATGCAAGTGTACAGGAAATGCTGTATACATAATGGTTACATCTTATAAATTATCTTATTAAAAATGTATTACTTTAATCTAAAAAAATGACCTTATAAGAAATAATTCATATCACCTGCATAGATAAAGACATCGTTTGAACCATACATTACATTGTAAATGCTGTGCAAGTTCTTGGCGTGCTTGGTGAAGAAACTCAACCAACGATTTCCACTTCTCGACTATTCAACTCTTAAGGTCGTCGCTCACTTATCAACCCAGCACCCGACCAGCACCGCCGCGCCTCGAGCGGTTGTCATTTCTTATTTAGACTTTCCATATATATGCATTCACTTGTCAACGCTTGCGAGCGAGGCGATCGGGTGATGCTACGGAGTTGATAAGTGAGTGCATATGTATGGAAAGTCCATATAAGAAATGACAATTGCTCGGGATGAGGCGGTGCTGATCGGGTGCCGGGTTGATAAGTGAGCGACGACCTTCAGGTTTAAAATAATTAAATTGCTTAGTCGGGTGGTGGCGATTGTCAACCTTATTTTTTAGATCATGGCGATATTCTCGATATGTAAAGTGAATTTTGGATGATTGTATTTTGAAGGAGTGAAATTAATCTCCAACTTCCTCGCATAAGAGAATTAAGCACTATTTTACCTTCAACTGATTATTTGAATGGTAATTAAATGATAGATCCCGTGAAATATAGACCGGATCGATGGTGTGCTCTTTAGGCTTCTCAAACGTGAAATTTTATGTGATTTGAATAATTAAAAAACTTTCGAGAGAAATATCAATTTTATACTTTAACACACATATATTACAAATTACATTAAATATATTTTAACCGTAGACTGACAGCAGTTGCGATATTAAAATGTAAGAAAAATGCCGGAAAAAATAACGGAAAATTCTATACTTCCCGAGATTTTTCTTCCTAACCATGGCCGCCAAGCCTTGCACAACATTTCTAGTGTTCTTGTGCGGTTCATACGATGTCTTTTCCTGTAATGGCGATATCAATTATTCGTTATAAGGTGGTTTTTAGATAAAAATAATATATTTTGAATAAGATTATTTCTAAGGTTTAACAATTTTGTATACAACATTTCATGTATACTTGCTTAATTTGTATTTTGCGCTTGGCTTTTTTATAAATCATTTCATTTTGTTGTACTTTCGAGTAATTAAAAAAATTCTATAAGACCATTGTTCGAATTAAAACAAATAATATTTATCTTTAAAGTATAATTATGTATGACGTAAAGGCTATAATTTTTATGAGATAAAAAAAGCAACAATGAGTTCGAGGGTTTTTTTTTTTATTACTTGACGTACTTTTGTAACTTTTTAAGATATTTTTATGTACTATCCAGAATGGTATACAATCTTATTTTTCTTCTTACTCTAGCCCAAAAGATGTTCGAAGTGTCCTCCTTCCATTTCGATGCAGCATCGAGCCCGCTTAATTGAGCTGCGCTTGATACGCTGCAGCATTTCCGCCGCCACCGAGCGCAGGGCACGATCGATTTTATTTTGTAGGTCGAATCGGCTATCGATAGGGGTCCTGTAGACATGTGCCTTTATGTGGACCCACAAAAAAAATCTAGTAGATTGAGATCCGGCGATCGCGGAGGCCAATTGGCAATGCCACCCCTACCGATGAGCCGCTCGGGAAACATTTCCAGAAGGATCGCCTGTGCTGCTCTGCTCGTGTGGGCTGGTGCACCATCGTGTTGGTAATAAGCTCGGTCCAAGTCGACCCGGGTCACACCAGCCCGCAAACAAATCCGACGGAAATTTCTTCGAACGAATTCGCAGTATTTTATGCTGGTCATCGTACCTTCATATTCAAAAGGGCCAATCTGGAATGTATTATATATAATATGAAGTTGTCTACAGCATCAATTATTTTGATGTTTCACCCGCTACTAACGGTTGTTTCCGGGGCTTGAACATGGCTTCATTTTTTTAGCAACCGTTTTCATACTACTACTCCAGAAAATTAAAGGAAAAGAAAATGTCTTCAATTTTTCTAAGTGTTCTTTGAAGCGCTGTATCTGTGTGGTAAATGGTCGCATCGAGATGAAAAAAAGCATTTCGAAGCGTCACGTTAGTAGGTTTTATATATTTTGACAAACATGTTTTGTGAGGCACAATTACCGCGTAATCATAAGAAAAAGCGCGCGACAAGCAATTTTCAATTTTTTTCAAGGGTCCACGGGCTCGGAAAAATGATTTTCCGTTAAATCAATTGAATTTCTTTTTTCGTTGGTCTCTCTACATCAATTTTTTGCTGAGATATCCGACTTTAAATGAAAAAGGATCCTTTTGTCCTTGATCATCGATATGTTAGCAACCAATGATCGCACAGGGAGTTGAAGGGCAGTTTTCAAAAGGCCATAGCCGGGTAAGTAGGGAAAAATTGCCCCCGCATTTTTTCCAGCGAAATTTGGAGTATATTCTGAGGTAAGAAAAAATTCTGAAAATTTCATCCCCGTCAACGCAATGGTTTTAGAAAAATGAATTTCTTTAAAATATCAACAAAAAAAAATTCCGGAAACGGTTCAGTGGATCGATTTGATTTTTTTTGGTCCTTATTACGATCAAACGTGTTACGAAATAAAATTATAGAACATCTTGCGAAGGATTAAGGTTAAAAAAAAAGAATGTTCCTTGTTTTATTTTTTTTACTATAATGCACTTGGGGTACAATAACGAAATTTTTTCATATAATCTTTGGGCACCTTATTAGATTGTATAATTTTTTCAAAATGATCGCTTTGGTACGCCACAGTGAAAAAAAAAAGAAACAGACTTTATTGATATATTTTCGTTATATATCTATATAACTAAAATATATCAATAAAATCTTTCTTTTGACTAATTTTTTTCCGAAACCATTCCATTGATTTTGGCGATTTTTTTCACCCTGAATATTAAGCAGAAAAAAGCACAAAAAATGACTTATCCTGGTTTTTCAGTAAATCTACCACTACTTTCCAAATATTGATGGAAAGACAGTTCCAATATGTGTTAGTATTGTTTCCTGAAATGTTTCACTAATTAAAAAAAAAATCAAATCTGTTCTTCAAATTTTACGGAATTTTTTGTTCTCAAATTTAAAAACTTATCAGTGATTATTTGTGAAAAGAGACGAAAAAAATTAATCGTTTCATTTTGATGATGATTGCAGGATGCTTAGAAACAATACACTTGTTCCTTTAATTGTTTTGTAAAACTTTGATCAATCGGTTCGGAAAACCGTTCAATGGATTGATTTGCAAATTTACAGGGCTATTGGGGATACATCAAGTTGAAGAAAAAAAAACTGGCAACATTAGTCTCTCCATTAATACTTGTTAAGTAGTAGTAGATTTACTGAAAAATCATTGAAAGCCATTTGTTTGTACTTTTAAAAAATGAAACTTTTTAAAAATAACAAGGGTGAAAAAAAATCTCAAAATTCAAGGAAAGGGTTTCGTAGGAAATGTAGTCAAGTTTCAGAAACTGCCCTTTAACATTCTGTGCAGCCCATGTTTTCTGAAATATCGATGATCAAAGACAAGAAGATCTTTGTTCATTCAAAGTCGGATATCGCAGCCAAAAATTGACGGAGTGAGACCAACAAAAAAAGAAATTGAAGCTCAATAAGCAAGCTAACTGACCGCATTAACTATCGAGAACAATTTAGCCAAGACCGTGGACCCTTGAAAAAAAAATTGGAAATTTTTTGTCTCCCGCTATTTCTTATGATTGCGCGATAACCGTGGCCCACAAATAATTTTTGGCGCAAACTCTCAAAACAAGAAACTTGGCGTTTTAAAATGCTTTTTTTAATGTCAATACGACTATTTTTCAGACAGATACAGCGCTTCAAAAAAACTTTAAAAAATTGAAGAAATTCGCCGTTTCTTTAGCTTTTGGAGTAGTTTGAAGATATAAATATGAAGTGAAATATATACTGGGTGGAGTGGAAAAGAAAATCGGGGTTGTGAACGTCTGGTCCTCCCTTCGAATGTTGCGAAATACGTTTAAGGTGCGCCTGGAACCTCAAGATCGACGAACTTCAATTCGATAAATGGTCCATCTACGTACCAGTTTTCCTCCGGTGATCCAGCCCAGAGGTGCACTGAGGTGCATCGCATTTGTTTTCCCGGCATAATGACATGCGGATTTTCTTCCTCGGGTGCCCACCAATGGGAATTATGGACATTCCATGTGCCGGTCCGGTTGAAATTGCACTCATCGGTAAAGATGATGCGATCAAGGAAGGTCTCATCGTCTTCATGGCGCTCGATCAGCCACCGACAAAACGCAAGCCGCGTCGGATAATCTTCTTCCCGCAATCCTTGAACACGCGTGTAGTGGAACGCGTGCATGCGTTCGTCTTTCATCACGCGTTGTACGGTGCCATATGTTAAATGAAGCAACTGCGCCACTCCACGGATGCTGAACATCGGGTCGTCCGCGAATGCGTTCAAAATTCGCTCTTCGTTTGCATTATTGCGGACAACTCTTGGCCGACCGGCGTTCCCATGATTCGGCTTTACATCGCCGGTAGCCGCTAGCCGGTGAAAGGCCGCCGCTATCGCACGATGCGATGGTTGGCGCCGTTCCGGCCATCTCTCGCCGTATTCCCAAGCCGCAACGCGAGCATTGAAGTCGTTTCGGCCGTACATAGCGACCATGTCGCTATACTCGCGGCATGTAAAATCTGCCATTTCTTCAACCATACACCGAACGACACGCACTCGATCGATCACAGACACACAACCGATTACAGCCACACAGACACAGATTACAGATATACTACTAATTACAACCACACAACGGATTACAGACACACGACGAATCACACACACACACACACACACACACACACACACACACACACACACACACACACACGCACGCACGCACGCACGCACGCACGCACGCACGCACGCACGCACGCACGCACGCACGCACGCACGCACGCACGCACGCACGCACGCACGCACGCACGCACGCACGCACGCACGCACGCACGCACGCACGCACACACACACACACACACACACGCACACACACACACGCACGCACGCACGCACGCACGCACGCACACACACACACACACACACACACAACCGATGACAAACACGCGATAGATCACACGCACAAGACGGATTGTACACACAAGACGGATAATACACACATACACGACGGACCATGCACACACGGCAGATAACAGGATTCGGGTTGATTCTGGGATGACAGCACGAGGAGATACGGTGACAGAATGGCTCAAGGTGACGAGAAGTGGTGGGGAAGGTTTTTTTAACAGTCATTTGTTTCGCTCGTGGTCATAGTGCTCCATGAAAATTTATCGATGAGATTTACGCGGTATTCGGCAAAGTCTCGATGGTTTTTAATACGACGCGCTAAGATTCAATAAAATATTTAGTATGCAACAGATAATACATATACAGGCATGTTCTTTCAAAAACTCACGCAATGTTATCGACCAGTGACTCGAAATAAGTAAATCCAAATTTGGTAGCTTTATCGTGGTTTTTTAAGGGGACGACGGAATAACAGCCCTTTTGTTGTTGTTTTTTTCCTTCCTATTTCACAATTACATGAATGTCGGATTCGAATATTGGTAATAATTGAGGCAGGCTCAGTAGTGACGGACAATTTTTGTTTAGTGAAAATTGCAAGCTCGTATTCATATTCTTCATGTCCGATTTTACTGGAAGAAATATAACACTTTTGGTTCCGTACAATTTATTTTCTTTGTACACTAAGAACATTTAAGTCTCTATGCTAATGCTATGCACAAGGCTTACGTTCTACGTAATATTGGTTTATGAATGCGAATAAATGTCACTTAACTGCACTCGAAAAAATCGAAGTTGCACCGCTGAGAAAAGTACACGGACTCACAAACCACGGGGACGTGAATTGTTTGTTTGTTTGCTCGGCTGAAGATGAAATCGACGACTATCTAGACGAGGACGGTTGAATGACGGTAATAGCCACGCGAAAACGTCAAGGGCAATACCTATTCTATCGTGTAAACAAGATAGATCAAGAAATTAAATAAATAAAATAATAAATAAAACAAGATGAAATCGAGAACAAATTTCAGTGGATAATTTCAGGGATGTCCGAAAAGCATTCGAAGCATCGATTTCATCTATGTTTGGTTTGTACCAGCTGTTAGAGGCTGGAGCTGCGGGTCAATGCCGCACCTTGCCCGTCTCCGGAACCGTTGACTCGATCGAAGATGAAATCGACAAATGCCATTACGAGGTCGTTCGAACGACGTTGACAGTTGCGCGGAAACGTTAAGGGCGTCGTTGATTTCATTTTTATCACGTGAACAATGCGTTCTTCCCGCAGCTCACGGCAGTGCCTGAATTGCCCACTAGCTCTGGTCGGAAATAAGATGAAATCGAAAACTATTTTGAATGAATCATTTCAGGAATGTCCGATAGATGCTCCGAAAAGGATTCAAAGCATCGATTTCATCTTCGCTTGGTTTGTACCAGCTGTTAGTCGCTCGAGTTGCGGGCTAATGACGCACCATGCCCGTCTCCGGAATCGTTGACTCGATCGAAGATGAAATCGACAAATGCCATTACGGGGACGGTTGAACGGCATTATAAGTTGCGCCGAAAGGTCCAAGGCAATGTCGATTTCATCTTTATTACGTAACCAATGCCTCGTACGCGCAGCTTGCAGCAGTGCCTGAATTGTCCACTAGGTCTAACCAGAAATAAAATGAAATCGAGAACGATTTTCATTGGATCATTTCAGGAATGTTCCATAGATGCTCTGAAAAGCATTCGAAGCATCGATTCCATCTTCGCTTGGTTTGTACAGAGTGACTTTTATAGGGTGGACAGGTGTTTTTTGAGGGACTTGCGCGGTGATTTTGCGACTGAAAAAAATATGATTTGTAATGGTTTTTCACGCTTTCTTTGTGAATGAAAAAATCCATTTTGCGTGCAGGAGAATGAAGTTTATAAAATTCCGAATACGGAACACTCCCGAAAAACTTTATTTGTGCTCCCCGTCATGGAGAAAAAAGTTATCAAACATACGATTTAAAGTGGATAAATCGGAATTTAATTAGTGGAACAAACGAGCTCAGTCAGGCACGACAGTGCTTATAGGAAGTGCTGACGTCACAGCTGCAACTTCCGAATAGTCGGCTGTCACAGGAAGTTGGTTCAGAGTCCGATGATACGCGGTCGAGCCGAGGGATCTGAATGTGTCCCTATCTGAGAACTTGATTCAAAATAATGTCAATTTATAAAATGTTCGAGGATTCCATGCACTGCAGGTACGATTTTCAATCATTTGCGATCCGCTAACAACTTTTGGAATAAATGATTCTAGCAATACATTTTAAAGTAATTTGACGTGGAATTTTTACTTTTTACCAAATACTACGAGATTTTTGTTCTTTAATGCTGCATAATGTAATGGGTCTTAATTCGTTACAAATAAATTTATAGGTTCGGGACTCGAACAGGGAAGAAATTAATATAAACTCAGGTGTTTTTGGGTATTTTTTAACAAAAAATATGATTATTCAGTTTTTATGGCTCGACATAATTCAAATACCGCTATGTATGAGTGTAATGTGTTGTTTGTGTTGTTTTATAGTACGTTCCGCAATATTTTTCTCGGTCGGTCAATTACTCATTACTCGCATGGTACAGTGAGGTCGGGCGGGATCATTTATCATGGATCGATATATGTTACCCCCTCTTTTCTAGTTCTGAGGCTTCAGTCGGCCGGAGTTTGCAACGCGCTTTCGCTGGCGGCGCGATAGGTATCGATGCTTGGCCTATGGCGACGCGGTACTTTCCTTTGTAACTTTCCCTTAGGGCGCGTCGAGTCGCGGCGCACTCCCACTCGTGGCGCTAGGACTCGCGATCGACGGGTCGTAGGCGCGCGCTCTCTCTCGCCACGCGTCGAGATCTATTCCCCTACCCTAGCTCTGCCCTTCGGATCGCGGTGACCGATGCTCTCTCCCGATCAATTATCGCGCGTCGATAATTGATTGCCCGGTTCTCGATCTTGGCGTGCGATGTCGCCACCTACCTGTCTACGATAGTCTAATCGAGCGATCTGCCGCGAGCACTCGAATGACCCTTTTTTGCATGGATTTCGGTGCTCCCGTAGTTTCGGAATACCGCATTGTCCTTTCTGCGATTCTGATCCGTATTAATCGGTGATCCCGGTGTGTGTGTGTGTGTGTGTGTGTGTGTGTGTGTGTGTGTGTGTATGTGTTTCGTATGATTGTAGCATACGCTTTCTTATCTCCTAATATAATGGTTCCTGATTTTCCTAATTTAATATTTTTCCGTTATACCTATCTGTAACGCTCGCTCGCTAGAATACCTTCTCGAACTTTTTTTTGTCCTAATATGATTTTCCTACCTATTTTGCGATAATTGTTCACTACCCTTAAGTGGTTAACTTTCCTTATTGCTCTTTTTATTTTTCTTTGATTTTCCAATCTTTTCTCTTTAAAATAAATTTATCTCAATTCCTCTTCGTTTTTTGTTCCTTAACGTTCCGTGTTCCAGAAGTTTTCGATCCACGAGGGATGTACTTGGTCCAGCAGTACTAGTTAACTTTAACAAAAAATGAAGAGAGCTTTCTAATGCCTTTTAGGCGAGTAGTAAAGGTAGCTTATGGGGAGACGACTGTGACGTCATCCTGGGTGAGGTGTATACGTGATGTCTGGCGGGCCAGACCGTCTCGGTGCGGCCGTATGGAGAATTGGTGGTGGGGGCTCAGTTTTGGGGGATCGGTGGTGGGGGTAGCGGCGGCTAGAGGTGGTATGTGCGGGGGTGTGCGGGGGTAGCGGAGGGGTAGGTATGTGAGGTTACTACTATACCGACGGTGATCGCAGCGATGATTGTCAGGTGATTCGCTTTTGCAGATATGGTGGGTAAAATAGGTTTCGGTGCGCTGCGCATGGCAGGGATGGTCTCATACCGTGGATGGGTCAGGGGGATGGTTGAACAAAAAAGAAATTATTTTCGACAAGACATCAATGTTTTTATTCAACAGCATACGGCCTGGTACATGCGTTGGTGAGTTGCGTAGAAAATGATTACGTGGAATACATTTCAAAAAGGTTTATTATCGTGAGGGAAGTACATTTCTCTTGCCAGGTTTATAGAGGTGAAGCGCTAAGCGGCTTGCACGAATTAAAACTGGGGAGACACATGATAACAGCCCGTTGTATGAGGCAACCGCTTATGATGGTGGGGGTGATAAGACTGCAGTGGTGGGAGGTCAGTGTACCCGCAGCCAACAGGTTTTTCCCCGTTACGTAGATGAGCCTAGGACGGGATTGAGAGAGGGAAAGGGTTACATGAAAAATGACTCATTGTTTGTACAGGTGTGTAAGATGGAGCTCGTTGTGGTGTAGAGTAGGGAAGACGATAGTTCAACAACCCAGGGCCTAGGACGTGTGAAGAGTGGTGGCCATTGCCTGTATTACGTGAAATATGTTTACGATTTCAATAGTTTAACACGACGCTTTTAAAACTGGAGTATTGCAGAGCGGACGAAAGAGACGAGCGACTGATTCAATACGAGAACGTGTAAATTTTCGGGCGCTTACGGCATGGTTAGGAAGTATTTACAACCTACTTCCTCGTCGGCCCTATGGCCATTGGGTGAGCGCCTCTAATAACATCGTCAATAATTTACAATTCTTAGAGGGAACATCCTGTTGTCACAAAAGATATTGTAAACTGTAGACAATTATTCGAAAATATATGCAATACCACGCCCCGAAGTTGCATATATTAAACATATTTTGAGACAATACGCTAATAACCAATACCGCGACACGATTGTTTGGAAAACGAAAAACACCTATATTTTCGAGGGTTCGTTTCACCCCTTAAAACCGTTTTTCCGCCGATAAAGAAAAATACGTATCACAAACCACATCAGACCAGAAAATTGGAGTATATCAAATCGACCAAACACACCGCACCAGTCACACCAGCTTACGGATTCGTGACAACGAGAGAATCGGGACGCATCTCACTACCAATCTTAAAACACCTACATCAACAAACGATAGTTGGTTTGGTTTTCCCCGTCAAAATCAACAAGATGGACGAGCCGGGTGTTTTGTCCGCACCGGTATACATACCCGTGTGACTTAACTTTGAACATCACAGATACCATCCGACGTGTGTCGGTTGTTAAATTACGTTGTCGCGGGAATCAATCCTGAAGAAAGTGGTGGTGAATATAAAGTCAAGGGATAACCCATGTTTCGCGTGGTCAGTGGTCGCTGCTCTTTACCCGATGAAAAAGAATGTGGACAGAGTAACTTCGTATCCACACTACTCAATCGTACTGCAGCTTCAAGGCATTGTTTTCCCCATCACTCTCGATCGAATAAAGCCATTTCAATAGCAAAACAACGTTTCTATTAATGTATTTACAACGGAAAAGAAAAGCGTCATTCCGATTCGAATATGCGACCACTAGCTGGTCCAACACATCAATTTATTGTACGTGGAGGATTCGTCGGACTGCAGTGTGGGATAGTTTGTATAGATAAAAAATTTATCACGACTCGTGAGCGCGCAGCTGAGCAAAACAGCCGGCAAAAACACATCAGCGATCGATGAGTAAAAAGGAGCCTACTCGAGAATATACATATGAATAATTATGTACTTCGATAATATAATTTCTTCCATCATTATGTTATAGGTGTTTGCACTACTTTTACACGGAGGCTGCATTGGGATCGCACGAGATGGATTGTGGAAAATCAAACGATTGTGCCATTCAATTACCTGATGAAACGGACAAATGACTAACATTCGAACACTTTCAACGAAAAGCACGACTTCCATTTGTGATTTATGCTAATCTTGAGTGCGTTTGGGCAAAGGTTGTCATAAAAAATATACAGCAACAGCACGAAGTGTTTAACATCGCGTACTATTTACGTTGTTCATATGACCATTCGTTATCGGGATACTACTCCCATTGCGATGCCGATTGCATCCCATGATTTGTTGAGAACCTTAAAGATGTAGCTTTGCGCATCAACGATATTTTACGGGATAATGTTCCCATGGTACTTCTAACTCCGGTTGAGTGGGCAAAATTTCGAAGCGCTACTCACTGCCATATATGTGAGAAACCATTTGCCAAAGACGACATACGTGTTCGTGATCATTGCCATCTGACCAGACGTCATAGAGGTCCCACACACTTTAATTACAATTCGAAGTAAAAGCAGTTTTTTCATAGCCGCAGTTTTTCATAATTTGTCCGGCTATGGTGCGCACTTCATCATTAAGGAACTAACCACAGCATTTGAAGGGAAAACCACCGTGGTGCCCATAAACAAGGAGGAATACATTTCTTTCACAAAAACAGTTCGAACGGCAGATAAATCACATAAAATTCAATTACGCTCCATCGATGCATACAAATTTCTCAATGCAAGTCTGGACAACTGGCCTCATTTTTGACAGTGGACACATTCAAAATGTCACGGTCGCAATTTCATGTCATGCCTGTCGACAATTTCATCCTATTAACTTGAAAGGGTGTCTTCCTCAATGAGTATAGCGATAGTTCAAACAGACTGGGAAACTATCACATACCGCTACGAGACACATTTTACAGTACTTTGACTGGTGACATTGTCAGTGAGAACAAATACGCGAGAATGTATGGGAGCGGTTTTCTATTCAAACCTTAAGGGAATATAGTGACTTGTACATGAAGATCGATATTTTTGTTACTGGTCGATGTTTTGGAGAACTTTCGCAATAGCTGTATCAAGAGTTACAGGCTCGACCCCGCTTATTACTGTACTCTCCCCGGTTTCACATGGGATGCAATGTTGAAACATATATCCGCTAACTTCGAATTGTTCACCGACGTTGACATGGTATTATTTGGTAAACGGGGCATACGCGGCGGTCCGAGTCAGTGCTCAAATAGGTATGCGTGAGTCAATAACAAATACATGGCATTGTTCGATCCATCATGGTCCTCATCGTACTTGATGTATTTCGATGTAAATAATTCGTATGGATGGGAAATCCGTCAACCATCGACCTATGGTGATTGTCGATGGGTCAATGACTTGTCGACATTCAATTTATCATTGATCGCGCTAGATTCACTGGGTGGTTACATGCTTGAGGTTGACTTAGAGTATCCGGAATGTCTACGCGATGCACATACGGACTTCCCATTTTGTTCAACACATGGTAAAACACCTGGTCGGCAACACAAAAAACTGCTTGCAACCGTGCATAACAAGGGACGGTATGTTATTCATTATCGCAATCTACAGCAGTGTGTACGCCACGCTCTCAAAATCATTAAAAATCATAGAATACTCCAATTCTCCCAAGAAAGAATGACTTTGAAAAAAATCTCTATAAATTGATGAATAATGCGTTGTTTGGGAAAACTATGGAAAATGTTTGCAACCATGTAGGCGTTAAGCTTTTAACATGGTGGGTGGGCAGGTACGGTGCAGAGGCAATCATTTCCAAATCAAATTTTCATAGCCGGAGTATTTTTTCAGAAAACCATATTGCTGTCGAATTACGCAAGCTCAAGGTGCAATTCGATAATCCAATGTATGCGGGTATGTCCATTCTCGACATATCGAAGGCATGATTATATGACTTTGATTATGAGTACATGATGTCTCTGTATAAAGACAAATGTACAGCCTTATACACCGATACGGATAGTTTCATGTACAACAGTGAGTGTGAGGATGTGTATGACTACATGAAGTGTAATATCCATCGTTTCGATATGAGCGAGTATCCGGGGAGCAATGGGTATGATATACCGCTTGCCAACGAAAAAGTTCCCAGATTTATGAAAGACGAAATTAATGGTAGGATAATGACGGAATTCGTAGGGCTCAGAGAAAAAATGTATGCAGTCCGAGTCAGTGGTAAAGACGTTACGAAGAAAGTGAAGCGCGTTAAAAGTAACATCGAGGCGAGAACGATCACCTTCGAGGACTATACGAAATGCTTATATGACCAGATCGAAATGACTGGCCCGCAATCATGTATACGATCGAAGTTGCATGAATGGTACACCATCAACAAGACAAAAATTGCTCTAAGTCCGCACGATGACAAATGGCATATCGTCCCCGAACCGCGAAAACGCTACCATGAGTGTCTTATAGAATACAATCGTAGTATGTATTCTTATAAACGGTAAATAATCTTGTAAAATAATTGTAGAAAGTTCTGTAAATAAGCAGTCCTGTAAATATCGGGGTTTGTAATTAACCGTGTCGGTCTGTTATGTATAATATATTGGTTTATAGATTTTTCAACTGAGAAACTGAAGAAGAGCTCATTGTAGTTTGGTAAATAACCTAATTTTTCCTACACCTTTCTGACACTCTTCTGTGTGAGAGGTAGAGAGAGAGAGAAAGAAAGAAAGAAAGAAAGAGAGCGAGAGAGCGAGAGAGAGAGAGAGAGAGAGAGAGAGAGGGTTTAAAGGATGAGAAGCAACAGAGAAAGCTACCTAAGCTGGAAAACACTTGCTGCGGTGAAGAGAACGGTGGACGCTTTGTGAGAAAAAGACCAACTATTGTCATCTGTTAGGAGCAGAGAAAAAGAGAGCGAGAGAAGAGTCATCAAATTTAAAACATTTACATTGTTCGCTACAAATCAGATTTGCTTATCCAGCTATTGTTAGTGTTATCGAAACCCAGACGCATTACTAACATTCGATTACCACGCTGCTGCAATACTTTTCCAATGAGATAAATATCGGGATATTGAACTTTAAGTAGCTCCGGATCGTACAAATCACCTGCAATGGCTTCATCGTTATAGTCCGTCAGGTGAAATGCTACACACTTCGTGTTTTTCTCTCGATATATGGTAAATATTTCAGCTGTCTATTTCTGTGTGTAATCCTTTCGGAAAACACTCCTAAATTTACTGATTCTCAACTCACTTTATCGCAAAACTTTACTTTCATGATGATGCTTTTTTTAATGGACTCTTGTCAAAAGCACGTTGTAGCAGCTACTTCTCATTTTCAACGTTGACGCTCCTCGATTTCACCTGAGTTATGGTATAGTGTACATAATCATTATAGCCGCCTACTATGTTCTAAAGAATATCGATCCATGTATAATCAGTACGTAGCCTAAATTGCATTCACACACGGAGAAAACAGGGGCCTCGAAGTTTAGAATTAATACTATGCTTCTAAAAAAAATATCATTAAATATCAAGAAGTATTGAATGGAAGATAAAAATTGTAATTATGGTATAGTAATAATGAAGAAATTTAAATTTTAACCTACGATATGGCACGCAAACTGATACAAATAATACATTTTTTTCGGCATATAGTGATTTTTTGTAGTATTAAAAAAATATTTTGCCCACGTGATTGGAACAATTAGTTTCCAGTATTCTACAAATAGTACGGTATAAAGAGTCACATTTTACTAACAACTTCGTAATATTTTTCGCTATACGCCGAAGATTTATGCTATGCGTATAGTGAAATCTATACATATAGGAAGATTCATGCTATACGCATAGTAAAATCCATATGAAAATATAGCATGTAATAAAGGTTGGTGTTTTACAAAAAGTATGGTATAAAGAGTCACATTTTGATAATAACTTCATAATATTTTTCGCTATACACCGAAGATTCATCCTATGGGTATAGTAAAATCTATATGAAAATGTAGCGTGTAATGTAGGTTGGTTTTTTCCAATAAGTTCTATCCCCCATAAACTGCATGTTACTCTGGAGTATAAAATCTAACCCTATGTCGTATAGCAAATTGTCAAATCGAATTGGTGTTTCCTACCTTTATTCTGTAATGTAAATTCCAGGTTAGTTTATAGCAACCTTTAACATTTTTTACGACATTTAAAGCGATTACTATTATAAAGATTGCCGTAGTATCGTTAAAAGTACCATGGTATCTATGACATTAATTGTTAAACATATGACTGTGCAATTTTCTCGTTCCCCCAACCATTCTCCTATTTCCATCCTTTTTTGTATTCACGCGCGCTGTGAGAATATTTCTCGCTCTCTCTCTTTTTTTTCACCATGCACATGACGGGAAGAATTTCCGGTCATATACGAGTTCTCATAAAGAATTGTCAACTTTCGTATATTTTATATTATTCAAAATTAGATTACTATTACATAAGATATAATATTACATACAAAGCAGTGATGGAATTTGTAGAATTTTGATGATGGAACCTAGAGTTTCTATCCTGTTGTTATATTGGATATGTTTAATATTTATATATTTCTTATTCATTTATGCGTGCCATAAGTATGATTTATTCGATTTTTGGGCAAAGTTCGTCGCCGTGGGTCACGCCCCAGCTGAATCTTTAGTCTCAGTTTTGTTTACTTTTGTAGAGGATAAGGGATCTTTCCACTCTCCCCGGAGCTCTCATGTATACGCGACAACGCGGCAAAACGGTTTCTTACAATTAGTATAGTAAATTTTCTTTGCCACTCAGACACAAAATCTATCCAAACAGTATCGTAGGTATATATGAAAATCCTGTTAAGTCGTGTCGAGAGGACCGCTTTGTTCTTTAGTCGAGTTTCAACAGTCGAAGAAAGCGGTCATCGTGCATCAGCAATGTCAGCTAGTGTCTAGATACGCAGTTACGCAGTTACACAGTTACACAGTTACACAGTTATTATTCGTCATCGTCAAGTGTCATCGATTACAAGTAAGTGCAAAGATATCATATTTTTATATTTTCTTAACCCTTGTGTAATATTCGAATGTGTGAAATATTTTAATACGACATTAACGAGGCATGTATGGGTATTAAATTTAGCTCGTCACACGTGCATTATTTGTCGAGAATTTTTTAACGATGGCTAAGATAAGCAAATTTTCACATAATTATTGATTACTTTAAAGTATCGCTCATCGCTTCTCGCTTCTCGCAAGTATAACTCTCGCTTATTTCATGCATAATTTCTTAGCTTTATCTCTTTCGCATTTATCGATTTACGTGGCTTCTCCTAGAAATGATGTGAAACGTATCTACGTGAAATAGAAATAGCTGTATATTTTTTGGAAATGTATTTTTAGAGATAGCAAGGAGGTAGACTTGTAAGGCGCTGGCAAGGGCAGGAGGGAGGGAATTCCAGAATCTCAAGCGTACATACATTGTATGACTATAAAATTCTTATTCTCACTTCTTTCAAATGTGGAATTAATGTTTTCGAATTGTTCCTATTCACATACTTATATTGTAGTATGGCTTGAAGAATTAGACTATACAGCAAAAGAGTACATAGATATATATTGGGAAATAATAATAATAGATCGGAATTTTGTACCCAGGTCTTTATTGTACTACTATGGGACTAAACAAATTTAGTTTCTCGTAGTAATTGAGAAAAAAATGGCGGCTGCAAGCATTTCTCCGTTGATGTTTTTCTTCCAAGGTTTCACGGGCGAAAACGTAACACATGTAATTTTTTAGTAGTGTACAGGAGTAGGGTACAGGTGTACAGTTTTTTGTTTGTACAGGAGTTTAATCCTTTAATCTATGAGCTTAAAATTGAAATTCTACGCATATGTTCTATTTATTATATCTATATATTGCATCTATTTTTGCATACTTCTTTACAATAGATTCAGGGGTTCGACCCTGTGAACTAGAAAACACTACAGATATATCTAGTTATGGCACTATGATCCCGGCTGTTTGGGGGAATATTTCTACCGATGTAAATGCTATAGAAGCAGATAATTGGTATAGGAGATCATCAGATGACAGGACACAGGTATCACAGAATTTTTTGTTAACCATTTCTTTTGCCATACTTACAGTTGATTGCGATGATTAGTATTGCAGCAATGTAACATTTGTTACGCTCTTTTTCGACAAATCTGCCGTTTATGGTTCTTATCATTCGCAGTCATGGTTATCAAAACTAATCCTAAAAAAATGTGGGCAGAATTTTTTGTGTAATGAAGGACACAGATCATCCGACCAACCCTCTCCCACCTCAACGCGTTTCAGCGTGAGCGCGATCCAAGCCAACAGCCGCAGAGACAACGAGAACACACCGTCAACATCAAAAGTTGACGAATCGGAAGAAACTCCACGACTGATTGAACAGAGTTCAGTATTGATCGCAGAAGGAAGTCAAGCCGATAAAGATATCAGTGTGCAAGATGCAATCAATGTAAGAAGTTATAAGTATTTTATTTACGAAAATGTATATTATCTCGACAAAATGTCTTGATTGATTGACTTTTTTTTCAATGTTTAGGATCTTCATGCGTATCTCCAAAGTATAGTCGATGGAAAGTCCATTTTATTACTATACGAGGAAGAAGGTAACTTGCCCCCACGTTACCGCAGCTTACTAGTGCGAACCATCATTGCCCGAGAGAAGGAAAAAGCGTTCAAAAATCTTCAATGTGCAGAAAAGTTATCGCACTTCGAGTATGTTTGTAATTTGTTTAGTATAATTATCAACTGATGCATTCTATAATAACTGTATGAAAATGTTTTAAATTGTTTAATAGAATAACGAGCGATCAATTTCAAGATTTCGCACGACAAATCTGCGAAGTTTTCCCGAATGAAAAACGCGGCACATATTACAATCCGTACAAAAAAGTAGGGAATACAAAAATATGTGCCTCAGGAAAACTGTACGATCATTTCAACTATATGAAAAGTAAGTTGCACGAAACAGGACAACTGATAAAGAAAAGGAAAACATTGGACAACAGCATCTCGACGCCGAAACAGGTTAAACCCACAGGTATTTTTTTAAATGGCGAGTCCATTTTTTGAATTGTATTTTCCATTATTTTTGTCGCGTGTCAATATGTGTTAATAAATGTGTTAATGAACCGCTGTTGATTATCGATTTTCAGAGACTGAAGAACAAACAATTGAGTGGCTGAAGCATGAGATTAGCCCGTGGAATCGTGTGATCGATGCCTGGAAAGCCACGTTCGCCATCCGACGAAGTCTACTAGTGGAAAATCACATTTCCGTTGCAGATTACGTAAACCGATTCAAGTGCCTTCAAGATCCAAAAGGATATATATTGGTAAAATCTTGAGTTGTTTAGAGTACAGATTTAAATTATTTTTTATGATTTTGATGATTAAATTTTAGATTATTTGCATATGCCAATATTTTAAATATACTTTAATTTTACTTTTCAGTTTCATGAAGACTTCGCAAAATTGCACCCAGGTAAGGAGCACTGTCTTCTTGCGAAATGGGCAAGTGTTAAATCAAAATTACTGGCAATATTGCAAGGAACAAGAAAGCCCACTTCAACAGAAAAACAAGTTCAAGTTAATGAGCTTCTGACTTTGCCATCAGGTAAAATTTATTTATTTGTATACAATTAATGAATAAGAAATAACAGTTGTGTGGTTTTCAGAACGTCAAGATGCCTCCGTACTGTATCTTCTGACAACGCTGATACAAACGTCTTATGTCGCCATAAGTCCAGTGGAGACGAGTGATACTCGAGGAGCGAAAAAGCGCGCAATAAAAAAACGAAAAGTCTCAACGCTTGAAGCTCAAGAAGCGTTCTTTTTGGTTGTACCGGTAAGTATTCAAATAATTTATGGGATACATTAAAATACGAGAAATTAAAATAAAAAATTTAATTTAATTTAAATTAAAAAAAAATGAAAACGATACATTTTAAAAAAATACAATAAGTTAAAAATGGTCATGTTATCCATTTCCTTCCTTTGATTTAATTAATTGAATTTAATGAGCACTTTTGCCATTGCTATTATTATTTTAAAAAATGTTGCATCCAAAATGTTAACTTGCTTAAACAATGCTTATATTTACATTTTATTCACAACAACATGTTTATACACAGAATGCCAGCAATCTACAACTCATCGTGGATAGAAAACGAGAGGAGGCTCGCCAAAGAAAGGAAACTTTCCAGCCATTTCCGGCACTGGTAGGAACACTGACAAATGTTGAAGATGCGTACGTGATACTCGAAGACCAACAGTACCGCGTACAGACAGCTCTGAATGCCATCGATCTGGTCTTTAAAATTTACTACGCATTAGACTGTAAATATCCAAGTGCAGCGAGACAGATTTGGATATTCTTCCAAGAAGGTATATACAGTATAAAGAACGAGTCTGAGAATAGTAACGTTAGCGTTAGGATGTTGATCGGCGAAGTGACGGACACTTAGATTTTAAAGTAAAAAAGTATATTTTTTAACTTTATTATTAAGAGATATAAATCAAATACACAATGTTTGTTTGTTTTGCTTGTCAAGATACGTATAGTTCGAATAAGGACTTACTTCGTCATATTCAAATCTCTCATTACTCATTGAATAAATTCAAATGTTCGGAAAAAAATTGTCGCCGAAGTTTTCCTCTATATTAGTCTTTTTGGAGGCATAGAAAGCGTGAACATGATAATGTACCGATAAGCGCTGAAGTGAATATCGTGCTTCCTATGTCTGATAATGGACCCTCGTCGAGTTCAAATGTACACAAAGAAAACTTTGATAGGGATATTGATTGCTGTTTTCCCGAAGATGAGAAACTCGTAAACAAAACTCGTAAAGTCACACGCATCAAAATTTGTTGGCCAGTTATATAGCGTATCAGACCTACCGAGGAAAAGAGTCCAGACTATCGTTGAGGGCGTACAATCATTTTTCAATGGGAGGGCAATAGACACTCTACGTACAGAAGTATGTTCTCGATTGGAAGCACTCAATGAAACCCCGGAAAATCTTGAGAGATTTCGTAATATGTTCGACAGCATACAAAATCCATTTGATACATTACATTCCGAATATACGAGACTAAAATATTTCGAAGATCAGGGAACATTAATAAGTCCTCTTAAAAATGTAATTGGCTATCGTGATGAATATATAAAAAAAAGTAATATTCAGACTTTAACCAAAGTACCGGTATCACTCGAATTCATACCTCTACGATGTGTGCTCACGAAATTCTTCGAATTACCCGATGTATTCCAAAAAACTAATGAATATCTCAATTTCCTGTATGGCAACAATGAGATAATCACAAATATAGTTCAAGGTGATTATTGGAAAGAGAAAAAAAATAAGTTTTCCGGGAAAATCGTAATTCCTCTATTAATGTACTTTGACGACTATGAAAATAACAATCCTCTTGGAAGCCATCGTGGAATCGCTAAATGTGGCGCTGTGTACGTTACGGTGCCGTGCTTACCCCCGGCATATCAATCTAAACTGGAAAATGTTTTCCTTTTTTTACTCTTTAATACGCTTGACAGGACTACGTTCGGAAACTCCGCGATTTTCGATGAGGCGATAGCTGAACTGAATTTTTTAGAAACGACTGGTATCGAAATTACCTGTTCCGGTCAAGTTCACCGCGTTTATTTTGAAATTGCTGCCATATTAGGAGATAACTTAGGTATACATTCAATTCTCGGATTCGTAGAAAGTTTCAACTCAAATCACACATGTCGGTTTTGTCTAATAAAAAAAGATAAAATTAATAGCGTGTATACAGAAATGGATTGCTGTCTCAGAGATAAGAGTAATTACGAAACCGGAGTGATGCTCGACAATGTCTCTTTAACAGGAATAAAAGAACGATGTATTTTTCACAAGCTGCCTGATTATCATGTGACTGAAAATTTGTCTGTTGACGTCATGCACGATTTTCTTGAAGGCGTATGCCAATACGATCTCGGGATTGTTCTGCATTATTTCATATTGAAAGCAAAGTTGTTTTCACTTGAAGAATTTAACATTTTGGTGAGAGGTTTCGATTATAGCGTGCATGATCGTAAAAATATACCGACAGAAATGTTACAGTCTCATGTCAAATCAAAAAAATATACGATATCGGCAGCTGAAATGCTCTGCTTAGTTCGAAATTTAAGCATGATAATTGGCCATTTAGTACCTCACGAAAATTGTCATTGGCAATTAATATTATCTTTAAAAAGAATTGCTCAAATTTTAACTGCAAAGCTATATCAATATGGGTGTTGCGATTATTTGAACTGTCTAATCAACGAACACTTAATTCTGTTGAACGAAATATTTCCAAATTCTCTCAAACCGAAACACCACCTACTCGTACATTATGGTCGTATTATGAAGTTGATGGGTCCATTGTGGAATTTGTCATCCATGAGGTTCGAGAGCAAACATAGGGAAGCGAAAATTACTTCACACGTTTCGATTTCTCGTGTGAATGTCTGTAATACTATAGCATTGAAACATCAACTGAAATTAAACTATCAATTGTTAGAATTTCAATATTATGGAGATTTCGAAAGTGGTCCTGGAAAGAATATTCTATTAACTTCAATTTCTAATTATAATGAGTTTCGTTTCGCATTGCCCGATGGCCTTCAAGAAAAAAATGTTTTTCAAACAAAATGGATAAATCGTTTGGGTGATATAATAAAACCAGAATCCGTTTTGATAATTCCTGACAACAATGGACCATTATTTTATGCAATCGATAATTTATTATTGGAAGAAGAATACACAGTACTAGCAATTACGTATCGTTTAAATTGCTACTACAACGCGCACTTAGAAGCATTTCAGATTCATAACGATAACGAGAAAATATATGAATGCCTGACGTGGGTGAACATTTGTGAAAGTTTTGTCAGCTATCAAACTCGATTGGGTGATGGCAAAAAATACGTCGCAAAAAATTTCATTTAAACGTTTGTAAAAAAAAAGTAATACATAAGCAATGTATTAAAATATTCATAATTTACTGTGCTTTTATTTCATGTTATACTTCTATATATATTTATGTGTATTCGTCGTCAGAGTAAAAATAAAATTTATTTAATCATTATCTTATAATTAAGATTTATAACGATGACAGGATAATAAAAGAATACCTGAAGTGGGTAAACATTTGTGAAACTCTTTTCAGCTATCAAACTCGATTGGGTGATGGAAAAAAATAGATCGCCAACTTAAAAAGAAAATTGTTTGTACAAAAAAGTAATAAATAAGCAATCAATTAAAATAGTCACAATTTGCTGCGTTTTTATTTCACCTTATACTTTTATATATAGTTATGTGTATTGGTCGTCACTGTGAAACGAAAATGTATTTAATTATAAACTTTAAATCAAGACACACGGTTGCCTTTTAGAATTGCACAATTTTGACCAATATATATATATATATATTTAAATATATAACAATGCTTGCCTGTGCAACGAGTAATGTTTATTGTTCGATTGACTTTTAAACATAACTATGTAGTAACATGTTAAAAAATCAATTTCATAATAAACATAACTCGTTGCACAGGCAAGCATTATCATTGATATATTTAAAATATATATATTAGTCAATCATATGCATTTCTAAAGGACAACAGTGTGTCTTGATTTAAAGTACAATCCTGCGAATACAGTTTTTGCAAATGCGCCTATGGCATTCATTGCTATAACGGGATTTCTTTCATTACTTTCAACATGTTCCAATTTTTACTATACACGTAATTATATAAATGATCACAATACGAAAAATGCCTATTGAGAAATATTTCTAATTCTTATATAGGATACAAAATTTGTATGATTCATTGAAGGAATAGCATTATGCTGAGATGCGTATAATTCTTATAAGAATTGATTAATTTTTGCTATACAACGTAGAACTCGCGTCTATGCGAGAATAGATTTAAATGTAATATGCACGCATTATTTTCACTATACAGCATATAGGACTCGCGCCTATGCGAGAATAGTTTTAAATGTAATATGCACGCATTATTTTTACTATACAGCATATAGGACTCGCGCCTGTGCGAGAATAGTTTTAAATGTAATATGCACGCATTATTTTTACTATACAGCATATAGGACTCGCGCCTGTGCGAGAATAGTTTCAAATGTAATATGCACGCATCATTTTTACTATACGGTGTGAGAATCATTTTTACACTTCTATAACAACAAGTCTTAGAATTCCGAACTGGCAGTAAACTGCTATACTTTTCTAGCACTGAATATTAGAATTCTGGCAACCAGTGCTAGAATTTGAGGCCGTATTTTTCTCCGTGCACCTTATTTCTCAATTCACGATTGAGATGCTCGCAAATTAATGCTTTTAAATTGGTATACGTTGAATATATGTGAATATTGTACTTCTTCATTAGGACTTTGAAGTGACCATTATAAAACTATTTTCCCTAATCAACCTGCCGTTCTGCGGTATGCACCCCTTCACAAGTGTCGACTTCATTGCGGTTGCTGCATCTTTACCATTCTTACCTCGCAGGGGTACGGTGCGTGCAAGTTTTGTGACAGTATCGATGAAGGTGAGGTGAAATTTATGTTTGGAGTTTATATATGCGTACGACGGCATAACGACAAGATCAGCTTGATTTTGTTCGTCCAAGCCACGGATGGTCACAAGTAAAAGTCTAGTATCGTCGAGTTCATCGACGCTTCGTACAACGATTGAGATTTTTATTTTATTTTACGTACTTAGAGTAACGCCACCGACTATGTCCTATCGATGTTGCCGAATCTGTGCTGCCCCAAGTTATGGTGACCATCTGTGGTAGTTCTAAACCCAATCCCCGGTCTGTCTGGAGGACCTTGCTTACTGAAAGAAGTGTACTCTTATTCAATTTGCATCCAAACACAACGATGCTCATGCTCAGAGCGTGTAGAATTTCAGACGATCAGGAAAACAATAATTTTTGTTTCACGCAATTCCTCAATTATTGATATAACTTAATTCGAATGTCCAGAACTTCCGACTGCTTGTGATACTCGAGCAATCGTTTGTACTTGTTCGTACCAACAAGTATATCGTTTATTCCACCGATCAATCGCTTTTGCCCGTTCCTATCAACGAGTATATCATTTGTACTGGCAATTAATCGGTTATACCAGTGCGTACGAACGTGTACATCATTTGTACCACCGAGCAAACGCTTGAACCCGTTCGTACTAGCGAGTGAACCGTTTGTGCCACCGAGCAATGTTTTCTACCCATTCGTGTCGACGAGTATATCGTTTGTTCCACCGAGAAAACGTTTGCACCCGTTCGTATCGACAAGTACATCGTTTGTACCACCGAGCAATCTTTTGTACCCGTACGAATCGACGAGTATATCGTTTGTACAGCCGTGTCATCGTTTGCACCTGTGCGTACGGACGAAAATATCGTTTGTACCATCGAGCAATCGTATGTAACCGTTCGTATCGACGATTTGGTCCACCTAGCAATCGTTTGTAGCCATTCGTATCGGGGAGTATATCGTTTATGCCGCTCGTATAGATGAGTACATCGTTTGTACCACCGAGCAATCTTTTTTACCCGTTCGTATCGACGAGTATATCGTTTGTACCACCGTGTCATCGCTTCTACCACCGTGTAATGGTTTGTGCCCGTGCGTACGGATGAAAAAATATCGTTTGTACCACCGAGCAATCGTTTGTGCCGCTCGTATCGACGAGTATGATGTTTGTGCCACCGAGCAATTTTTTGTACCCGTTCGCATCGACGAGTATATCGTTTGTTCCACCGAGAAATCGTTTGTACCCGTTCGTATCGACGAGTAAATCGTTTGTACCACCGAGCAATCTTTTGTACCCGTTCGTATCGACGAGTATATCGTTTGTTCCACCGACCAATCGGTTGCGCCCACTCGTATCGATGAGTATATCGTTTGTGCCGCTCGTAAAGACGAGTATATCGTTTGTACCGCCTAGCAATCTTTTTACCCGATCGTATCGATGAGTATATCGTTTGTACCGCCGTGTAATCGTTTGTACTTGTGCGTACGGACGAGAATATCGTTTGTACCACCAAGCAATCGTTTGTAACTGTTCGTATTGACGAGTATATCGTTTGTTTCACCGTGTGATCGTTTGCAACCGTACGTACGGACGAGAATATCGTTCGTACCACCGAACAATCGTTTGTAACCATTCTCATCGACGGGTATATCGTGTGTTCCACCGGGCAATCGTGGGTTCGAAAACCTTCAGGAGACTTTCGAAGACGTTCGTGAGACGTCCAAGAGGTGTTTAAGAGACTTTCGAAGATCCTCGCGGGACGATAGAAGGTTTTCATGACGTTTGAGTTTGTTTGGGTTTGTTTGAGTGGGTCGTTTGGGAACGTCTGAGTTTTGTTTCAATTGTTCGGGTTTGTTTTGATCGATTTGGTCTGTTTGGGTTTGTTTCGATTGTTTTGGTTTGTTTGAGATACTTTGGATGGAATCCCAAACAAACCAAAACAATCGAAACAAACCCAAACAGACCAAATCGATCAAAACAAACCCGAACAATTGAAACAAAACTCAGACGTTCCCAAACGACCCACTCAAACAAACCCAAACAAACTCAAATGTCATGAAAACCTTCTATCGTCCCGCGAGGATCTTCGAAAGTCTCTTAAACACCTCTTGGACGTCTCACGAACGTCTTCGAAAGTCTCCTGAAGGTTTTCGAACCCACGATTGCCCGGTGGAACACACGATATACCCGTCGATGAGAATGGTTACAAACGATTGTTCGGTGGTACGAACGATATTCTCGTCCGTACGTACGGTTGCAAACGATCACACGGTGAAACAAACGATATACTCGTCAATACGAACAGTTACAAACGATTGCTTGGTGGTACAAACGATATTCTCGTCCGTACGCACAAGTACAAACGATTACACGGCGGTACAAACGATATACTCATCGATACGATCGGGTAAAAAGATTGCTAGGCGGTACAAACGATATACTCGTCTTTACGAGCGGCACAAACGATATACTCATCGATACGAGTGGGCGCAACCGATTGGTCGGTGGAACAAACGATATACTCGTCGATACGAACGGGTACAAAAGATTGCTCGGTGGTACAAACGATTTACTCGTCGATACGAACGGGTACAAACGATTTCTCGGTGGAACAAACGATATACTCGTCGATGCGAACGGGTACAAAAAATTGCTCGGTGGCACAAACATCATACTCGTCGATACGAGCGGCACAAACGATTGCTCGGTGGTACAAACGATATTTTTTCATCCGTACGCACGGGCACAAACCATTACACGGTGGTAGAAGCGATGACACGGTGGTACAAACGATATACTCGTCGATACGAACGGGTAAAAAAGATTGCTCGGTGGTACAAACGATGTACTCATCTATACGAGCGGCATAAACGATATACTCCCCGATACGAATGGCTACAAACGATTGCTAGGTGGACCAAATCGTCGATACGAACGGTTACATACGATTGCTCGATGGTACAAACGATATTTTCGTCCGTACGCACAGGTGCAAACGATGACACGGCTGTACAAACGATATACTCGTCGATTCGTACGGGTACAAAAGATTGCTCGGTGGTACAAACGATGTACTTGTCGATACGAACGGGTGCAAACGTTTTCTCGGTGGAACAAACGATATACTCGTCGACACGAATGGGTAGAAAACATTGCTCGGTGGCACAAACGGTTCACTCGCTAGTACGAACGGGTTCAAGCGTTTGCTCGGTGGTACAAATGATGTACACGTTCGTACGCACTGGTATAACCGATTAATTGCCAGTACAAATGATATACTCGTTGATAGGAACGGGCAAAAGCGATTGATCGGTGGAATAAACGATATACTTGTTGGTACGAACAAGTACAAACGATTGCTCGAGTATCACAAGCAGTCGGAAGTTCTGGACATTCGAATTAAGTTATATCAATAATTGAGGAATTGCGTGAAACAAAAATTATTGTTTTCCTGATCGTCTGAAATTCTACACGCTCTGAGCATGAGCATCGTTGTGTTTGGATGCAAATTGAATAAGAGTACACTTCTTTCAGTAAGCAAGGTCCTCCAGACAGACCGGGGATTGGGTTTAGAACTACCACAGATGGTCACCATAACTTGGGGCAGCACAGATTCGGCAACATCGATAGGACATAGTCGGTGGCGTTACTCTAAGTACGTAAAATAAAATAAAAATCTCAATCGTTGTACGAAGCGTCGATGAACTCGACGATACTAGACTTTTACTTGTGACCATCCGTGGCTTGGACGAACAAAATCAAGCTGATCTTGTCGTTATGCCGTCGTACGCATATATAAACTCCAAACATAAATTTCACCTCACCTTCATCGATATTGTCTCAAAACTTGCACGCACCGTACCCCTGCGAGGTAAGAATGGTAAAGATGCAGCAACCGCAATGAAGTCGACACTTGTGAAGGGGTGCATACCGCAGAACGGCAGGTTGATTAGGGAAAATAGTTTTATAATGGTCACTTCAAAGTCCTAATGAAGAAGTACAATATTCACATATATTCAACGTATACCAATTTAAAAGCATTAATTTGCGAGCATCTCAATCGTGAATTGAGAAATAAGGTGTGAATGCAATTTAGGCTACGTACTGATTATACATGGATCGATATTCTTTAGAACATAGTAGGCGGCTATAATGATTATGTACACTAGACCATAACTCAGGTGAAATCGAGGAGCGTCAACGTTGAAAATGAGAAGTAGCTGCTACATCGTGCTTTTGACAAGAGTCCATTAAAAAAAGCATCATCATGAAAATAAAGTTTTGCGATAAAGTGAGTTGAGAATCAGTAAATTTAGGAGTGTTTTCCGAAAGGATTACACACAGAAATAGACAGCTGAAATATTTACCATATATCGAGAGAAAAACACGAAGTGTGTAGCATTTCACCTGACGGACTATAACGATGAAGCCATTGCAGGTGATTTGTACGATCCGGAGCTACTTAAAGTTCAATATCCCGATATTTATCTCATTGGAAAAGTATTGCAGCAGCGTGGTAATCGAATGTTAGTAATGCGTCTGGGTTTCGATAACACTCACAATAGCTGGATAAGCAAATCTGATTTGTAGCGAACAATGTAAATGTTTTAAATTTGATGACTCTTCTCTCGCTCTCTTTTTCTCTGCTCCTAACAGATGACAATAGTTGGTCTTTTTCTCACAAAGCGTCCACCGTTCTCTTCACCGCAGCAAGTGTTTTCCAGCTTAGGTAGCTTTCTCTGTTGCTTCTCATCCTTTAAACCCTCTCTCTCTCTCTCTCTCTCTCTCTCTCTCGCTCTCTCGCTCTCTTTCTTTCTTTCTTTCTTTCTCTCTCTCTACCTCTCACACAGAAGAGTGTCAGAAAGGTGTAGGAAAAATTAGGTTATTTACCAAACTACAATGAGCTCTTCTTCAGTTTCTCAGTTGAAAAATCTATAAACCAATATATTACACATAACAGACCGACACGGTTAATTACAAACCCCGATATTTACAGGACTGCTTATTTACAGAACTTTCTACAATTATTTTACAAGATTATTTACCGTTTATAAGAATACATACTACGATTGTATTCTATAAGACACTCATGGTAGCGTTTTCGCGGTTCGGGGACGATATGCCATTTGTCATCGTGCGGACTTAGAGCAATTTTTGTCTTGTTGATGGTGTACCATTCATGCAACTTCGATCGTATACATGATTGCGGGCCAGTCATTTCGATCTGGTCATATAAGCATTTCGTATAGTCCTCGAAGGTGATCGTTCTCGCCTCGATGTTACTTTTAACGCGCTTCACTTTCTTCGTAACGTCTTTACCACTGACTCGGACTGCATACATTTTTTCTCTGAGCCCTACGAATTCCGTCATTATCCTACCATTAAATTCGTCTTTCATAAATCCGGGAACTTTTTCGTTGGTAAGCGGTATATCATACCCATTGCTCCCCGGATACTCGCTCATATCGAAACGATGGATATTACACTTCATGTAGTCATACACATCCTCACACTCACTGTTGTACATGAAACTATCCGTATCGGTGTATAAGGCTGTACATTTGTCTTTATACAGAGACATCATGTACTCATAATCAAAGTCATATAATCATGCCTTCGATATGTCGAGAATGGACATACCCGCATACATTGGATTATCGAATTGCACCTCGAGCTTGCGTAATTCGACAGCAATATGGTTTTCTGAAAAAATACTCCGGCTATGAAAATTTGATTTGGAAATGATTGCCTCTGCACCGTACCTGCCCACCCACCATGTTAAAAGCTTAACGCCTACATGGTTGCGGACATTTTCCATAGTTTTCCCAAACAACGCATTATTCATCAATTTATAGAGATTTTTTTCAAAGTCATTCTTTCTTGGGAGAATTGGAGTATTCTATGATTTTTAATGATTTTGAGAGCGTGGCGTACACACTGCTGTAGATTGCGATAATGAATAACATACCGTCCCTTGTTATGCACGGTTGCAAGCAGTTTTTTGTGTTGCCGACCAGGTGTTTTACCATGTGTTGAACAAAATGGGAAGTCCGTATGTGCATCGCGTAGACATTCCGGATACTCTAAGTCAACCTCAAGCATGTAACCACCCAGTGAATCTAGCGCGATCAATGATAAATTGAATGTCGACAAGTCATTGACCCATCGACAATCACCATAGGTCGATGGTTGACGGATTTCCCATCCATACGAATTATTTACATCGAAATACATCAAGTACGATGAGGACCATGATGGATCGAACAATGCCATGTATTTGTTATTGACTCACGCATACCTATTTGAGCACTGACTCGGACCGCCGCGTATGCCCCGTTTACCAAATAATACCATGTCAACGTCGGTGAACAATTCGAAGTTAGCGGATATATGTTTCAACATTGCATCCCATGTGAAACCGGGGAGAGTACAGTAATAAGCGGGGTCGAGCCTGTAACTCTTGATACAGCTATTGCGAAAGTTCTCCAAAACATCGACCAGTAACAAAAATATCGATCTTCATGTACAAGTCACTATATTCCCTTAAGGTTTGAATAGAAAACCGCTCCCATACATTCTCGCGTATTTGTTCTCACTGACAATGTCACCAGTCAAAGTACTGTAAAATGTGTCTCGTAGCGGTATGTGATAGTTTCCCAGTCTGTTTGAACTATCGCTATACTCATTGAGGAAGACACCCTTTCAAGTTAATAGGATGAAATTGTCGACAGGCATGACATGAAATTGCGACCGTGACATTTTGAATATGTCCACTGTCAAAAATGAGGCCAGTTGTCCAGACTTGCATTGAGAAATTTGTATGCATCGATGGAGCGTAATTGAATTTTATGTGATTTATCTGCCGTTCGAACTGTTTTTGTGAAAGAAATGTATTCCTCCTTGTTTATGGGCACCACGGTGGTTTTCCCTTCAAATGCTGTGGTTAGTTCCTTAATGATGAAGTGCGCACCATAGCCGGACAAATTATGAAAAACTGCGGCTATGAAAAAACTGCTTTTACTTCGAATTGTAATTAAAGTGTGTGGGACCTCTATGACGTCTGGTCAGATGGCAATGATCACGAACACGTATGTCGTCTTCGGCAAATGGTTTCTCACATATATGGCAGTGAGTAGCGCTTCGAAATTTTGCCCACTCAACCGGAGTTAGAAGTACCATGGGAACATTATCCCGTAAAATATCGTTGATGCGCAAAGCTACATCTTTAAGGTTCTCAACAAATCATGGGATGCAATCGGCATCGCAATGGGAATAGTATCCCGATAACGAATGGTCATATGAACAACGTAAATAGTACGCGATGTTAAACACTTCGTGCTGTTGCTGTATATTTTTTATGACAACCTTTGCCCAAACGCACTCAAGATTAGCATAAATCACAAATGGAAGTCGTGCTTTTCGTTGAAAGTGTTCGAATGTTAGTCATTTGTCCGTTTCATCAGGTAATTGAATGGCACAATCGTTTGATTTTCCACAATCCATCTCGTGCGATCCCAATGCAGCCTCCGTGTAAAAGTAGTGCAAACACCTATAACATAATGATGGAAGAAATTATATTATCGAAGTACATAATTATTCATATGTATATTCTCGAGTAGGCTCCTTTTTACTCATCGATCGCTGATGTGTTTTTTGCCGGCTGTTTTGCTCAGCTGCGCGCTCACGAGTCGTGATAAATTTTTTATGTATACAAACTATCCCACACTGCAGTCCGACGAATCCTCCACGTACAATAAATTGATGTGTTGGACCAGCTAGTGGTCGCATATTCGAATCGGAATGATGCTTTTCTTTTCCGTTGTAAATACATTAATAGAAACGTTGTTTTGCTATTGAAATGGCTTTATTCGATCGAGAGTGATGGGAAAAACAATGCCTTGAAGCTGCAGTACGATTGAGTAGTGTGGATACGAAGTTACTCTGTCCACATTCTTTTTCATCGGGTAAAGAGCAGCGACCACTGACCACGCGAAACATGGGTTATCCCTTGACTTTATATTCACCACCACTTTCTTCAGGATTGATTCCCGCGACAACGTAATTTAACAACCGACACACGTCGGATGGTATCTGTGATGTTCAAAGTTAAGTCACACGGGTATGTATACCGGTGCGGACAAAACACCCGGCTCGTCCATCTTGTTGATTTTGACGGGGAAAACCAAACCAACTATCGTTTGTTGATGTAGGTGTTTTAAGATTGGTAGTGAGATGCGTCCCGATTCTCTCGTTGTCACGAATCCGTAAGCTGGTGTGACTGGTGCGGTGTGTTTGGTCGATTTGATATACTCCAATTTTCTGGTCTGATGTGGTTTGCGATGCGTATTTTTCTTTATCGGCGGAAAAACGGTTTTAAGGGGTGAAACGAACCCTCGAAAATATAGGTGTTTTTCGTTTTCCAAACAATCGTGTCGCGGTATTGGTTATTAGCGTATTGTCTCAAAATATGTTTAATATATGCAACTTCGGGGCGTGGTATTGCATATATTTTCGAATAATTGTCTACAGTTTACAATATCTTTTGTGACAACAGGATGTTCCCTCTAAGAATTGTAAATTATTGACGATGTTATTAGAGGCGCTCACCCAATGGCCATAGGGCCGACGAGGAAGTAGGTTGTAAATACTTCCTAACCATGCCGTAAGCGCCCGAAAATTTACACGTTCTCGTATTGAATCAGTCGCTCGTCTCTTTCGTCCGCTCTGCAATACTCCAGTTTTAAAAGCGTCGTGTTAAACTATTGAAATCGTAAACATATTTCACGTAATACAGGCAATGGCCACCACTCTTCACACGTCCTAGGCCCTGGGTTGTTGAACTATCGTCTTCCCTACTCTACACCACAACGAGCTCCATCTTACACCCTTGTACAAACAATAAGTCATTTTTCATGTAACCCTTTCCCTCTCTCAATCCCGTCCTAGGCTCATCTACGTAACGGGGAAAAACCTGTTGGCTGCGGGTACACTGACCTCCCACCACTGCAGTCTTATCACCCCCACCATCATAAGCGGTTGCCTCATACAACGGGCTGTTATCATGTGTCTCCCCAGTTTTAATTCGTGCAAGCCGCTTAGCGCTTCACCTCTATAAACCTGGCAAGAGAAATGTACTTCCCTCACGATAATAAACCTTTTTGAAATGTATTCCACGTAATCATTTTCTACGCAACTCACCAACGCATGTACCAGGCCGTATGCTGTTGAATAAAAACATTGATGTCTTGTCGAAAATAATTTCTTTTTTGTTCAACCATCCCCCTGACCCATCCACGGTATGAGACCATCCCTGCCATGCGCAGCGCACCGAAACCTATTTTACCCACCATATCTGCAAAAGCGAATCACCTGACAATCATCGCTGCGATCACCGTCGGTATAGTAGTAACCTCACATACCTACCCCTCCGCTACCCCCGCACACCCCCGCACATACCACCTCTAGCCGCCGCTACCCCCACCACCGATCCCCCAAAACTGAGCCCCCACCACCAATTCTCCATACGGCCGCACCGAGACGGTCTGGCCCGCCAGACATCACGTATACACCTCACCCAGGATGACGTCACAGTCGTCTCCCCATAAGCTACCTTTACTACTTAGGCGCAACTCCGTTTTTTCCTTGTTTCTCAACGTTCCGTGTTCTCAGTGTTTCCTTCCACTAGGGATGTACATTGCCAAGCAGTACTAGTCGATCCACGAAGAATGAATTTGACGTAGAATTTTTACTTTTTATCAAATACTACGAGTTTTTTGTTTTTTAATGTTGCATAAATTATTTTCACATGTTGTAGTTACAGAATTTTTGAATATTTTATGAAAAAGTCAAAAATAAAAATGCTCATATAATTTGGCAAAAAATAATAATTTCACGCGAAATTACTTTAAAATGTATTGATAGAATTATTTATTGGGAAAGTTAGGCGCGAATCGCAAATGATGAGGAATATTGTTTGCGGACCATGAAATCCGCAAACATTTTCGAAATTGACATTATTTTCGATAAAGTTCGCAATCTATCGATCAAGTTCAATCGATTATCTTAAACCTCAACCCATAAAGGTGGAACTGGGTCGTTTTCGTTCTTGCACTGCCAAACCAACAATTGTCGGTGGAAAAAATCTGAAAAAAATCATGGTCGATCTTTAGACCGTACTTCTACAGGAATAATAAGGTTGCTTTCTTCTTTATTTTCGATTTTTTTTTAAATAAATATTAAGTGAAGAAAATGATCTTGGGCGGGACGAAAACGACCCAGGTTTGCGAATCTCGGGTTAGCATTTGCTACTACGCAATGGGTCAGATTGAGTCGAGAAGTCTGACGATGCTGCGACAACGACGGAAGGAGCAATATTTATTTAGCAAAGATAAAATCGGTGCTCGCAACGGTTCTCGGAGCACCGATCGGACATTCCTGACACTACTGCCCGAATTTCGTTTCCAATTTTATCTTATTTTCGGTCAGATTGGGTCGAGAAGTCTGACGATCCTCGACAACGAGGGAAGGAGCATTATTTATTTAACAAAGATAAAATCGGTGCTCGCAACGTTTCTAGGAGCCTCAATCGGAAATTCATGATAGTACTGCCCCGAATCCGTCTCCGATTTTATCTTATTTCTGGTCAGATTGGGTTAAGAAGTCTGACGATCCTGGGAGAGCGACGGAAGGAGCATTATTTACACAACAAAAATAAAATCGGTGCTCGCAACGGTTCTCGGAGCACCGATCGGAATTCCTGACATTACTGCCCCGAATTCGCCTCCGATTTTATTTATTTCCGCTCAGATTGGGTCGAGAAATCTGACGATCCTGTGACAACGACGGAAGGAGCATTATTTATTTAACAAAGATAACATCGGTGCTCGTAACGGTTGTCGAAGCACCGATCCGACATTCCTGACATTACTGCCTCGAATCCGTCTCCGATTTTATCTTATTTCCCGTCAGATAGGAAAGGAGATGAAATCAATGGCGAACTCGTCGTGACGGCTTCGAGTATGTCCTACGGACACTAGAAGAATCATTGACAGAATTGATTTCATCTCCGTTCGCGATCGGGAACGAGATGCAATCATCTCTTTGCGATATTATCGGAATGGAGATGAAATCAACCGTGAACTCGTTGTGACGTTGTCGAGTATGTCCTATGGATAATGCACGAATCGTTGTCCGAATTGATTTCATCTCCTATCGCGATCGGGAACGAGATGAATTTATCTCGTTTCAATATCATCGGAAAGAAGATGAAATCAATGGCGAACTCGTCGTGACGGCTTCGAGTATGTCCTACGGACACTAGAAGAATCATTGACAGAATTGATTTCATCTCCATTCGCGATCGGGAACGAGATGAAATCATCTCTTTGCGATATCATCGGAACGGAGATGAAATCAACCGCCAAATCGTGGTGTCGTTGTCGAGTATGTCCTATGGATAATGCACGAATCGTTGTCCGAAATGATTCCATCTCTCGTCGGGATCGGGAACGAGATGAATTTATCTTGTTTCAATATCATCGGAAAGGTGATGAAATCAATGGCGACCTCGTCGTGACGGCTTCGAGTATGTCCTACGGACACTAAAAGAATTATTGACAGAATTGATTTCATCTCCATTCGCGATCGGGAACGAGATGAAATCATCTCTTTGCGATATTAATGGAATGAAGATGAAATCAACCGCGAACTCATTGTTGCCGGTTGTTGCCGTCCGAGATGAAATGAATTCGGACAACGATTCATGCATAATCCATAGGACATACTCGACAACGTCACAACGACTTCGCGGTTGATTTCATCTCCATTCCGATAATATCGCAAAGAGATGATTTCATCTCGTTCCCGATCGCGAACGCAGATGAAATCAATTTTTCCAATGATTCCTCTAGTGTCCGTAGGACATACTCGAAGCCGTCACGACGAGTTCGCCATTGATTTCATCTCCTTTCCGATGACATTGAAACAAGATAAATTCATCTCGTTCCCGATCGCGATAGGAGATGAAATCAATTCGGACAACGATTCGTGCGTTATCCATACGACATACTCGACAAGGTCGCAACGAGTTCGCGGTTGATTTCATCTCCATTCCGATAACATCGCAAAAAGATGATTTCATCTCGTTCCCAATCGCAAACGGAGATGAAATCAATTCTGTCAATGATTCTTCTAGTGTCCGTAAGACATACTCGAAGCCGTCACGACGAGTTTGCCTTTGATTTCATCTCGTTTCCGAATATATCGGAACGAGATGAATCCATCTAGTTCCCGATCGCGAACGGAGATAAAATCAATTCTGTCAGTGATTCGTGAAGTATCTATAGGATACACTCGACAACATCACAACGAGTTCGCCATTGATTTCATTTCCTTTTCGATAATATCGCGACGAGATTAATTCATCTCGTTCCCGATCGCGAACGGAGATGAAATCAATTCTGTCAGTGATTCGTGCAGTATCCATAGGATACACTCGACAACGTCACGACGAGTTCGCCATTGATTTCATCTCCTTTCCGATGATATTGAAACAAGATAAATCCATCTCGTTCCCGATCGCGATAGGAGATGAAATCAAGTCGGACAACGATTCGTGCATTATCCATAGGACATACTCGAGAACGTCACACCGAGTTCGTGGTTGATTTCATCTCCATTCCGATAATATCGCAAAGAGATGATTTCATCTCGTTCCCGATCGCGAACGGAGATGAAATCAATTCTGTGAATGATTCTTCTAGTGTCCGTAGGACATACTCGAAGCTGTCACGACGAGTTCGCCATTGTTTTCATCTCCTTTCCGATGATATTGAAACAAGATAAATTCATCTCGTTCCCGATCGCGATAGGAGATGAAATCAATTCGGACAACGATTCGTGTAGTATCCATAGGACATACTCGACAACGTCACACCGAGTTCGCGGTTGATTTCATCTCCATTCCGATAATATCGCAAAGAGATGATTTCATCTCGTTCCCGATCGCGAACGGAGATGAAATCAATTCTGTCAATGATTCTTTTAGTGTCCGTAGGACATACTCAAAGCCGTCACGACGAGTTTGCATTTGATTTCATCTCCTTTCCGATGATATCGGAACGAGATGAATTGATCTCGTTCCCGATCGTGAATGGGGATGAAATCAATCCTGTTAGTGATTCGTCCAGTATCGTGAACGGAGATGAAATCAATTATGTCAATGTTTCGTGCAGTATCCATAGGACATACTCGACAGCGTGTCGACGAGTTCGCGGTTGATTTCATCTTCATTCCGATAATATCGCAAAGAGATGATTTCATCGGTTCGCGATCGGGAACGGACGCGTCCGTTCCCTCTTTGTCGCAGGATCGTCAGACTTCTCGACCCAATCTGACGGGAAATAAGATAAAATCGGAGACGCATTCGGGGCAGTAATGTCAGGAATGTCGGATCGGTGCTTCAAGAACCGTTACGAGCACCGATTTTATCTCTCTTAAATAAATAATGCTCCTGTCGTTGTTGTCGCAGGATCGTCAGACTTCTCGACCCAATCTGACCGGAAATAAGATAAAATCGGAGATGAATTCGGGGCAGTAATATCCGGATTGTCCGACTGAGGCTCAGAGAACCGTTGCGAGCACCGATTTTATCTTTGTTAAATAAATAATGCTCCTTCCATCGTTGTCGCAGGATCGTCAGATTTCTCGACCCAATCTGAGCGGAAATAAATAAAATCGGAGACGAATTCGGGGCAGTAGTGTCAGGAATGTCCGATCGGTGCTCCGAGAACCGTTGCGAGCACCGATTTTATCTTTGTTAAATAAATAATGCTCCTTCCATCGTTGTCGCAGCATCGTCAGATTTCTCGACTCAATCTGACCGGAAATAAGATAAAATCGGAGACGAATTCGGGGCAGTAGTGTCAGGAATGTCCGATCGGTGCTCCGACAACCGTTGCGAGCACCGACTTTATCTTTGTTAAATAAATAATGCTCCTTCCGTCGTTGTCGCAGCATCGTCAGACTTTTCGACTCAATCTGACCCATTGCGTAGCAGCAAATGCTAACCCGCGATTCGCAATCCTGGGTCGTTTTCGTCCCGCCCAAGATCATTTTCTTCACTTACAATTTATTTTTAAAAAATCGAAAATAAGGTAGAAAACAACCTTATTATTCCTGTAGAAGTACGGTCTAAAGATCGACCATGATTTTTTTCAGATTTTTTCCACCGACAATCGTTGGTTCGGCAGTGCAAAGTCGACAACGATCCAGTTTCACGGGATTAATGTGCCTGTAATACCTTTATGGATTGAGGTTTACGGTAATCGCTTGAACTTGATCGATAGATTGCGAACTTTATCGAAAATAATGTCAATTGCGAAAATGTTTGCGGATTTCATGGTCCGCAAACAATATTCCTCATCATTTGCGATTTGCTCATACCTTTCGCAATAAATAATTCTATTAATTCATTTTAAAGTAATTTCGCGTGAAATCATTATTTTTTGCCAAATTATACGATCATTTTTATTTTTGACTTTTTCATAAAATATTCAAAAATTCTGTAACTACAACATGTGAAAATAATTTATGCAACATTAAAAAACAACAATCTCGTAGTATTTCGTAAAAAGTAAAAATTCCACGTCAAATTTCTTTAAAATGTATCGCCAGAATCATTTATTCCCAAAGTTGTTTGCGAATCGCAAATGATTGAAAATCGTATTTGCAGTGCATGGAATCCTCGAACATTTTATAAATTGACATTATTTTGAATCAAGTTCTCAGATAGGGACACATTCAGATCCCTGGGCTCGATCGTGTATCATCGCACTCTGTACCAACTTCCTGTGACAGCCTACCATTCGGAAGTTGCAGCTGTGACGTCAGCAGAGTAGCACTTCCTATAGCACTGTCGTGCCTGACAGCTCGCTTGTTCCACTGATTAAATTCCGATTTATCCACTTTAAATCGTATGTTTGATAATTTTTTACTATATGACGGGGAGCACAAATAAAGTTTTTCGGGAGTGTTCCGTATTCGGAATTTTATAAACTTCATTCTCCTGCACGCAAAATGGGTTTTTTATTCTTTTCCAGAATACGCTATTTTCTCTGGCAAATGCTATTCATGACACAAATACGATATATTTTTTTTCGAAGAAAGCGTGAAAAACCATCAAAAATCATATTTTTTTTAGTCGCAAAATCACCGCGCAAGACCCTAAAAAAACACCTGTCCACCTTATAAAAGTCACCCTGTATAGCAGCTGTTAGACGCTCGAACTCCGGGTCAATGACGCACCTTGCCCGTCTCCGGAATCGTTGACTCGATCGAAGATGAAATCGACAAATGTCATTACGAGGACAGTCAAACGACGTTGACAGTTGCACGGAAACGTTAAGGGCAATATTGATTTCATCTTTATCGAGTAAATAATGCGTCATACCCGCAGTTCACAGCAGTGCCTGAATTGCCCATTAGCTCTGGCCGGAAATGAGATGAAATCGAAAACCATTTTGAATGGAGCATTTCAGGAATGTCCGATAGATGCTCCGAAAAGGATTCAAAGCATCGATTGAATATTTGCCTGGTTTATAGAAGCTGTTAGACGCTCGAGCTGCGGGTCAATTTGCCCGTCTCCGGAATCCTTGATTTGATCGAAGATGAAATCGACAAATGCCATTACGGGGATGGTCGAACAACATTGGAAGTTGCGCGGAAACGTCAAGGGCTATGTTGATTTCATCTTTATTACGTAAACAATGCGTCCTACCTGCAGCTTGCAGCACCGCATGAATTGCCCATTTGCTCTGATCACAGGTGAAATGAATAAATAAATAACATCTTATTATAAAGTAGCACAAATGTTGACCGTTTACATAACGCTCGTGTTCTAATATTCTTAAGGGGTAACACCACTCTAGCGGCAGAAAAAAAGGCCTAACTTTGACAATTCCTTTTCGGAGTTTGATAAAAGGATAGGATTTCTTCTTAGAGGGTTTATTTAACACATCCTAAAGGATTAAAAAAATGTATTATAATTTTCATGCAAAATGGCGGCGACAGAGCCCATCCTGAAAAACATGTTTTTTAAAACTGGGAGAACGGAGTACACGAACACCTTTGCAATGGATCGATTTGAAATGTTGATAGTAGCTTCACAATTACATTCTCTATGGGACGACGTAGGAATTTTTCGATCAAATTTTGAAAAAATGGCGGACATTGAAAGAAATAAGTCGATTTTTTGCCCAAAAGATAAGCGATACATTGTTTATAAAAAAATGTTTACATTTAATTTTAAAATACGGCTACGTACGCCCATAGAGAATGTAATTATGAGGCCGCGATCAAAATTCAAATCGATTCATGCAAAGGGTTCGCGTATTCCGGCCTCCCAGTTTGAAAAACAAGTTTTTCAAGATGGGCTCTGTCGTCGCTATTTTGTATGAAAATTACAATAATTTTTACATACTTCAATGTCTTACATAAACCTTCTCATAAGAAATCCTATTCCTTATTTCATACTGCCAAAATAAATTGTCAAAGTTAGGCCTAATTTTCTGCCGCTCCAGTGGTGTTACCCCGTAAGAGAAACCCCAAACAGAGTCGCAACGCTTTGGGATTTCCAGAATCAACCCGTATCGGTACGTGAAAAATTGTATCTCAGGCGGTGCAGAAGATCTTTTCATCTATTTTCAAACCTAAAAAAACGTCGTATCGATTTTCGTCTGCCGGAACCGACTGATTTCGTCTCCCCTAATGAGGAAATGGAAAGCTTCGCTTCATGTTTCCTAACCCAGCTCGAACACACTTTTAGATGATATTCGTGCAGAAAAATGTATTTTTGGAGATCAATCCTACTATGATACTGAACGCAGTGGTCGAATGAGAAATGGAATCCCGAAAACATCCAATTCTCGAAAATGTAGCGTCAAGTTATTGAGAGTTTGTTAATAAAAACTTATGTATTGATTTTTTTTCAATACGCAACAAAAATCGCTCGTTATATCGAAATTCGATAATCATAGACAATTCTTTGGTTTTGTTAATTTTTATTCCTTAAGGAAGCAAAAAGAACAGGCGCTCTCTATGGATAATCGCGGCAAAATTCGTAAATGTCATTAATTGCGGCGCGCTTCACGCTTTGGCATGCAATACGCCGAGCGATAGCAGACCATAGGTGAAACGTCAAATCGTGTGTCACGGTTCGCGGGCCGAATAGGTTGACAGGCAACGTAGCGAATGATTCGCTGAACGTCAGATCCTGCGCGCTGGACTTTGTCAAACGCTGCTGTTTCGCAGAACCTTCTTGACGTCGGCTACCACTTTGTGGCCCTTCGTCTACTCTTCTGCCCTTTTCGATCGTCCAACATGGCGGATTCGAGCGTTAATTTCGAAGATCGAACGCCTATTTTCTAATGCTTCCCATTTGATGACGGAGGCGAAAAAAAGAAAACGGCTCGGTAGAAATCTTCGGAGTAACCTGCCGAACCCGGCATTTCCCACTATTACACCTATTCTGGATCACCCTGTATATATATGTGTGTGTGTGTAGATACGTATATTGTGACGTGATTTTTTAAGCCACGTCACAGAAATGCTACCGATGATCAAGATATGCTCTCGATGCCCGGGTTGCGACTCATCCGTTTGTGTTAAGGGCCTTTTCTCTAGTGTGTTCGTCTAGTTGCGTTCGAGGTTTTGGGTTGTTCTTTCGTTTAGGTTAGGTTGGCGTGCGAAACTCGGTCGAGCGGCGTGTGGCTCAACGTACCGAGCAATCCCCACCGAGAGATGCACCCAATGAGGCTTCTCAGGGAATCGGTGCACGCCCGACTGAGACGCCGGCGCCCCACTGTAGTGTTGCATCGTGCTGGAGAGTGAGCCGTTTGGGTTGCGGGCGGAGGCTGGAGATCTCCGCGCCGCGCTTCTGGAGACAAGACTTGCACGCTTTCGCACGGCTACCCGGGGATGCGATCTCCGGGAGCCTCCATGTTATCGATGAGAAAACATTCTGAAAGGAATATTCTATCAGAATATTCCAGCCCCTGAAATAATATTTCAGCTCTCGATATTATACGAGATAAAGTTGTCGCTTAAACCGGCGATTTCGCATGGTCCGATGCCGCGAGCGTGTTGAGATTTTTTCTATCAATGCGCTCTATCTCGCTCTCGCATAATCCTTCGCACGCCGGCCTTGATCGCACGAGGTACAGAGTCGCTAACGAATTTTCGCGTGAGACGGTGGTCTCCTAAATCGCGACCGCTCCCGAATTTTCCCGTATCGTGACAGTTGTCGATCAGACATCGTGCCACGGCCGTCGCGATGGAGAGACGTGTCGTGGTCTCTCTCGCGCCCGTGACTGCGCGCTGACCTTCAAGGTCAGCTAAAGGTCTTAAGGACTTAAGAAAGATCTGGGTTGGGTCAGGGGTGTTCTCAGGTCAAGATCATTCTTGGAGCGATTTTCAACGAGGAATCCAATGGTGACCTTCAATTTGACCTTGAACCTCATCTTCAAGGGGAAACCACTATTTTTGATATCGGCAATCGGAAGAGCGGGAAATTTTACGTTAAAAATGTTGATCCATTTGACCTCCACAATGACCTTTATGATTACCCACAAACCCAACAAACGCTGAACCCACAAACCCCTATCCGCAATCCCCAAACCCACAAACCTCGAACCCACGAACCCCAACTCTAAACCCACAAAACCCAAATCCTAAACCCACAAAGCTCAAACTCAACAAACCCCAATATTCTACTCGTATGCAAGTTTTATTTAAAGCGGTGGGTTTCACTCGGGTAGGTGTACTTGTTAGTAATTTTTCATAAATCAAGCGTTAAAGCAGCAGCTATTTCCATAAAACAATTTTTATTATTCCACACAATGAATTTGTCAATTGACAGGCGATTTGTTTACTATAGTAAAACAATTAATTACGATTGAATAAATTTCCGGCCAGAGAAGAATTCAATCACATTTTTTTAAATGTGTCTGCTACGGCGAACGCTTCGCTTATTGTCCCGTTAACCGAACCCAGACCTTTCTCAAGTTCAAATGACCTTCAGCCGACCTTCAAGGTCACACCGGACCAATGACCTGAGTATATATTTAAATGGAAATTTCCCGCTTTTTCGATTGCCGATGTTAAAAATAGGGGTTCCCATTTGAAAAAAACAACGTTGACCTTGGAATAACCTTGAAGATGAGGTTCAAGGCTAAATTGAAGATTACCATTGGATTGCTCGTTGAAAATTACCTAAGACCTGACCTTGAATATTTATTGTTTTAAACAACCCTCCGAAATTTCCAGGGGTTTCCATACTTTTTCCCCACCTTGTATGTATACAGAGTGCGGCAGCATAATTTCCTTTTTTCAAAACTTAATGAAACCCATTGTATGAATCAGAACATTTTTATTTGTTTTTTATAATGTAGGCACATGCCTAAAGTTTTGTTTTACACAGTTTTGAAGATCAAATCAGATAGGTGACGTCCCCCATTCTCCATACACTGAGTAAACCGATTTCTGCCGTTTGTCATGACTCTTGCCAGCATAGCACGTGTTATGTTGGCAATTTCTTCCCGGATGTTGGTCGTCAGCTCTTGTAGGGTCCTTGGACGGTTCACGTAAACACGAGACTTCAAAAAACCCCATAGAAAAAAATCACAAGGGGACAAATCGGGAGAGCGGGCCGGCCACTCCAAATCGCCCCTAATTGAGATGAGATGAGTCCGAGAATTGAAGTCACGTTCAGAAAGTTCCTACACAATCGCCATTTTGGAAATGAAGATCATCATGAAGAATTCTCCTCACAGAACGATCGGAAAGTCCAAGGGCAGACGCATGTTTGCGCGCAGAACGCCGTGGTGATTGCAACATTGAAGCTCTCACTGCCTCAATGTTATCAAGTGATCTAATGGGCCGAGGGGCTCCAGTTCTTCGTCTTGTCGCATTAGCAGTTTGTCTGAACCTAGTGAACCCACGTAAAAATTGATTTTCGGTCCGGGACAGGGGCCAACGGGGCTAAATTAAAGTGATTCCGAAAGGCACGCTGGGTTGCGATCACAGAACATCCACTCGAAAAAAAGGCCTCAATGGCAACAGCACGCTCCTCACTGTTCCAACGCATGATGGCGATTGAACTGTGTTAGGATAAAACTTTCAAGTCCCCCCTTTCGAACGAGACCACTAGTGCTCCGTTACGACATCAATCGCCTAAATGGCGCGCATTTAAAAAAGGAAGTTATGTTGCCGCACCCTGTATATATATTGTAACGGGTCTAAAACTCGTCACAATAATTTGTTTGTTCGAGACTCGATCAGGGAATACATTAATTTAGACTCAGGTATTTTGGGTGGTCATTTACAATAAAAAATAATATGTTCAACTTTATGGACGCGATACAATATAATTTAACGCCGTCTATGAGTGTAATGCGTTGTTTGTGTTTTTATTCGCGTAATTCGTTCCGAGCTGATTCTTCGGTCGGTAAAGGTTTGATTCGCGGGGTTACTCGAGTGGTAAATGTTCCCGAGCTCGACCGGTATCGATTACCATGCGTCGGTAACCGTCACTCGCACTGGCGCTCGGGGCGCGATGGATCGCGACGCGGTGGTTCGCGGCGCACTGGCTCATCACGGTCGGTGCCCGCTCTCTGTTTATGTTCTCGGTGAATGCGTGTCTTATAAGTTGGCTCGCAGATATCCCTTTTTTGTTTTGTTTCTTGCCTTTTATTATGCCCTAATTCATTCACATAATTATTAATTAATTCTATCGCTCTTTCGCGAGAGCAATGATCGGGCAACCATTTTTGCTGGACTCTGCACGCAGAGCAGATTCACGCCTCATGCTTGGTCTCAAGCATATAAGCGTACCACGGTCGTTCAAGACTAGGTGTGTGTGTCGATCGATCGATACACACACATACAGCCAATGTTTTCGTTACGACCGAACCGCGTGCGAAAAGGTCACTTCTTTCTTTCTGCACGTGGCCGGCGTAACGGATATACACACGCGCAGCAACCGTCGCCTATCGGGCCTCGACTCTTCGGCGTAGCGCCTGGCATCGAGGCCCTATAGAAAACGTGCGCTGCGCCATCGGGCGGTAGTAAGCGGCGGCTCGTAGCTAAAAACTGCGAGCTCTGCACTACCGCCGTGACGGGAGGCCGCGTCGAATTTTTTCAGGGTGTGACACATCGCCTTAAGGATACAAAGTGCTGATCCGAGTGTTGATAAACTCGAAGAACCGACGGCTAGCGCCCTGACTCAGGAGGTCGAAGGTGCTCGGAAGAAAGATTCGGTGGCTACCGTCAGAAGTATTGAGAATAACACTATCGAAAATGATTTCATACAACGGGGAATCGAATTATTGCGCCGAGAACGAGCCGTACGGCAACGAGAATTAGAGTTGGCTAGCGAGGAGAACCGTTAATTGCGAGCGGGGGAGCGTGGAAACGCGCAGATCAAAATCGAGAGATCCGGCGTCAACATAAAGTCGCTCGGAGACCTTTTGAGCGTGTTAAATGGTGCAAGCGATACATTTTCTCAGTGGTCTAGACAATTCCAGCTCCTCAACAAAACGTACATTCTTGATGGTGGTACCGCAAGGATTCTCATAGTTTCTAAATTGAAAGACAAGGCTCTGAGATGGTTTCACTCTCAGCCCGAAAATGTACAGCTTAGTTTCGCCGAACTCATCAAGGAGGTTTGAAAACTGTTCGATCACTGGGTGAACAAAGTGACGCTGCGAAAACAGTTCGAAGGAAGACAGTGGCGGGCTCAAGAATCATTCAGCGAGTATTGCCACGAAAAAGTCATATTAGCGAATCGAGTTCCCATAGCCAGCGACGAAGTTATCGATTATCTTGTTAAGGGGGGATTGTCTTTTTTTTCGCAAAATTTACCGCTTTTTGGGAATTTTTTTGTGAAGAAAGTATACAACGGAAAACTTGTGAAACTTGGCATATAGTTTTATTGATCTGGTTACTACAAAAAAATTTTTAAACAATTTCATCAAAAAATCCGCCTCCCACCCCCCTCGACGCGCGATGGTCCTTTTTTGATAGTGTGCACGATTACAGCCTTCACGTTCATCCTGCAACAAAAACCCAAAAAGCATTTTACTTTAGACACATATAGCTATCGTTCGATGAAGGGGGAAAAAAAATTGACGATTTGGTGACGTTTTGAACTTGAAGTATCGATTTTTCGAAAAAAATTGATCGATTTTTTGTTATAAATAAAAAACTATTAAACGTATTGCTTTTTTGCTTCATCAAACGATAAAAGGCTGTCAGCTGAGCATTCTGTCCAAATTTGAAGGCAATCGGTTGAATAGTTTTTGAGAAATCGTGCACACCAGTTGTGAAAAAGCTGTTTCGAGAAAAACGCGTTTAAAGTTGTGAGTACAGTTTATGGGACATATCGAGTACTTACAGTATTTTTAATCTAATCTGTTATGCCAGGGCCATACAGGATGCCTTCCTCGGCTTCGAACAACTCATTCAGTGAAGCAGTTTCGCTTCTGCGTCTTGTTCGAGCCTCTTTCGTTGCTTCGAGGCTGCGTCTCGTTGACCTCTCTATCCGCTGCTTATCTCGCGCATCGACGAATATTGATGCTTGCTGGCCAACGACGATTCCAATTGTCGTCATTGTTTTAAGGACTGCTGTAAAGCCTTCGTTAAAAATCCCTGCGGCCAAATAAGCCGCGATGTCGATCGTTTTCGCGCCACAGTGAAGGTGTTTAGGTGCGAATCGCCAAACGGTTGCGTTGAAGCTTTCGTTGTTGTTTTGAGTATCGCCACCTAAACACCTTTCCAGCAAGTCTCTCGATGACAAATCAATGTAAATCGGCTTAATAGCATTCGCGACGTCTTCATGCAGTGGAGCTTCGTGATCAAATTCGTCCAGAGTTTTTTCGGCTTCGGCAATGCGCCATTTGCACCAGCTTTGTGACCCCGCGGGACAGTACATATGCTGAGGATTTTCATTCTTCGAGATCTTGTGGTAGAACGTTGCTCACACAGCATTGTACATCTCATCAACAGAGTCTGGATGTCTTCTGATAGCCAAACCGTAGATAATTGTTAATTCTTTTATCAATTTATCGGTTAATTTTCCTTTTCCTCCAAGTTTTTTCGTTTTTTTCACATTTCTCAGTCGCGAGCCCATACGCTTCTCAACGTGCCCGACGCATTCCTTTTTCTTCACGATCACATCATCGCCGTAAGGTTTGTCTTCCAACAAGGCTTTGAATGTTTTCGTGTCGCCCCATCGCCGATGTATTTCGCGTACCGTACTTCATGCATTTCCCAAGATCGTCGGAACATGTCTTTGATCGCGTCAACTTCCATCTTTCCAGCTGACCCATCGTGATTTGCCGTACATTCACTGCTGTGTTCTTCGAACCAATCGTCGTATTCTTCGGTACCGGATTTTGATGGCCACCATTTACAAGCGTGACAGTAAGACGATTTCCCGACAAGGTCAACCACTTTGCTTGAATATTTGCCGATGAGTGTCGTGATTCCAAACAAGGAACTATATCCTCGCTTTTTCCATGTTCCGTCTCCCGACACAGAAATATGTCTCTGGATTTCCGTGCTCAGCATTCTTCGCTTTCTCTTCTTTCACTGCCTTTTTCGCACACAGCTCCCATACAGCTTTGGCTCCACTGTAAATGTTCTCCAAGGAGGCATAGTACAAGGTTGTGCTGAAACCTTGGGATATATCCATCAAGCCACAAAATAAATTTATACCCTCTCTGCCTACTCCCAATAGTCTCATCACAAAAACCATTCTCCGGTTTATCTCACACGATTTGTCATCGACGAGAGGACAGGAATTAATATATTGCACACGACACTTGCACTGCACAACTATTTTAAAACCCAAGCCGCGAGAACTGGATTCGCCAAATTTGATCGGTCCTTTGCATTCCTGACATATTACGAGTTGCGAGATTGCAGAGAAAACCGATAGAAACGCGATAATGCGATATCCATGACCCGGGTCCGCAATTATTTCTTTGTCTTCCGCTGTCGAGAGTTTCTGGGCCGACGTACTTGCAAACGTCGTTTCCGTTTCTCGGGTGTGAATATTCCCAACAAATTTCCTTTTTTTCGGTCTAGCAGCACGACTATGAGTATCACTTCCCTGTTTTCGATCCATGATATATACGTCTGTTACCAGTAAACTCTCGTTCGAGACTGAGCGACTCTCCACCGAATATTTCGATCTCGCACGACCGTTAGGACTCGTCCTTCATTGAATTAAATGCCTATTGTATGCTGTCCCGTTATTTTTATGGTCCGCCGAGCAACAGATTCGGGCAGCTGCCGGGCGCGCCGAACCCTGCCGTGTGACAACGAGAGCGCGGCCACCGCGAGTCGACACGCAGGTATAAAATCGCTTATAACTTTGCCATTTTTGAGAATTTTAATTTGAAATTTTGCACACATATTCTCAACACTTTGAAGAATATGAAACAGCGGTCAGCGAAAAATCGATTTTTTTGTCGAAAAAAAAGAAAATCCCCCCTTAAAGGCATTCCTGATTCGCAGCTGCGAAGTGAAGCTCGCCGGCAAAACTTCGATTTACAAGCATCTCTCCTCGGAGCTTTTGAGAAGATTTCGCTGTATTGAGATGTGAAAAATAAACCAAAAGCCTTCCAGACGCGGTCACCAAGAACTCCAGCCAAGGGCGATGAACGCGAAGACACAAGGAAATGTTTCAACTGCAACGGAGAGGGCCACCTACACCGAGTTGCCCATTCCCAAGGAAATACCACGAAAAGTGCTTCATTTGCAACGAGATGGGGCACCAAGCAAAAGGTTATTCGCAACGTAACGACAACAAAGGAGTCAACAACGTAGACGAGATCCTGAACATGGAGGACGAGTTTTTTCGATGGGTCAGGTACAAGACATCTTCTTATGATACACAGAAAGAATGGTCGGTAGGAGCTTTGTTGGATACAGGCAGCGCAGTGAGCCTCCTAAAGTTAAAATATGTTCCGGGCGAGGCCATTGACCCGGCCGACGAATCGCATGACCGATTTTGCGGGATAAACAAGAGTAGTCTAGTTGTACTTGGAACGGTCGACGTAAGTATTTCGATAGGAGACCTAATTAAAAATGCTCGGTTAATTGTCGTGCCTGACGACAAAATGTCATCATCTGAAATTCTGGGTCGCGACGTATTAAAACGTTTTGCTTTTAGTCTTAGCACATTGTCAAAAACTGAAGAAAATTTCGCGGGTATAGCAAATATTGATATTTCAGGGCCTCGAGACGATGAGACTGACTCGTTGATGATAAATACAGAAATTTCCAACGATACTCAATTGGAGCTAAAAGAAATATGCCTTAGAGAGTACATAAGGGCGGAAAGGCCAGTCGTACGGAAAAAAAAGGCGAGATAAAGTTGTTGTTACGCGATCACGGGCCATTTCATTTCCTCGCGCGTAGATTGTCGTTTGCCGATAAGAGGGACGTTCGCGTGATATTAGACGGTTGTCACGTTTTGCGACGAATCTCAAACCACAAGATTTTTCCTTCTTTTTCTTCAACTTAGTCGATACCGTCTTGTATCAGAACCTCATAAATTTTGAAGGTGTGGAGCGAAATATTTAACACTCGAAAAATAGTACGAGAGCATTTCAACGCTATGCAGAGCCCTACCACGGTAAATCTTTAGAACGGACTCTCCAATCATAACACAGACTAGGCGGCTGCGCTGAACCCTCACTTGGAAGAAAATGAGACCCTCGGTCTCACAGCGTAGTCCGATCTATAAACTTCTCGGTATGAGAAGTCACCATAGCTATAAATTGACACAGCATAAATCATGCGCATGCTTACATCTTAAATATCGAACACTGCCCCGTGCACTTTTTCGCCGAAATGCGGGACAAAGATCCTTCGTTTATACGCGTAATAGGTAAAACCGATGCTCTGGAATAAGGCCACGCGCGTGCTAGCGAACCCGTAAATGATTCACACACCATACCGCAACCAATCACGAAAATTATTCGCGACCAATGGACCAATCCCCGAAGAATTAGATGACCAAGACCATGCTCTTCCTAAAGTTCCGGCTCCCACTATTGAACCCCTCCTAATTTTCACATCAAGAAAGACTTCCTTCCTGAAGCCAGTCTCCCGACAATCTCCATCGAGTTCAGAGCTCAATCTTCCGTTAGCGAATTTCGAATCAAGTTCCATTTATCACGTTTCATTCCGATCTACGTATCGACAATCTTATTCCAAGTCTTTTCTTTCAAGTCCCATATACACATAACCTCGACCCTCAGTTCGAGCAGGAAGGTCAGGAATCCGTGTCTTACTCGGTGCATTCATATAGAGTCTCAAGTGCTTCTCGCCGTATACACTTAAAATATACATCTCCGTACGACCGAAATCTTGTGCAATTGTTACGAGTTATTCGACCAGCGGGCGTACCAGGGTACCAGCGAGGGCCCTACGTCTCAAGAGCGTCAACGATATCTTTTACGAGCGAGCGCATACAACCGTACGAGCGAACACACGCATACAACCGTACGAGCGAACACACGCATACGACCGTACGAGCGAACACACACATACGACGACCGACACCAACAAATGTAAGCGAACCACGTTATTCTGTCGACCTTGTGTATCATTTCCTTTTTTTCTTCTGTAATTTTAATTCATATCCAAATCCGACCTTCTATATGTAATAAACGTCGGTTAAATTCATACGAGCTTGTCGAATTATTCCTCATTACCGAAAATATTACCTCTATCCCTTGACTCTATTATCTCCCACGCACTACCCCCTTTTACCCTCATCCCGTGCTATTGCGCTAGGCGTAGGCAAAAAGGAGGGAAACAAAAATATTATGTTCGCGTCCCTTCCGGATGTAACACGGTCCCCTGCAAGAGGGGGCAATCAGGGAGAGCTCATCCGAATACGCATCACCGATCATCCTTGTTAAGAAAAACAACGGCGAAACCCGGATGTACGTGGATTACAGGTCGTTGAACAAGGTCACGCTTCGATATAATTATCCGCTGCCCTTGACCAAGGATCAGTTTGACGTATTGGCCGGAGAAAAAAATTATAGTTTGTTCGACCTTAAGGACGGTATTCATCATATCTCGGTGGCCGAAGAATCTATCAAATATACTGCTTTTGTTACTCCATGCTGTCAGTTTGAGTCCCTACGGATGCCTTCTGGGCTAAATACCGCATCGATGAGATTCCAGAAATGGATCATTGAAATTCTCGCTAAACCAATTATAAACAGGGATGTCGTCAGGGACATAAACGTCTTCTTGATAGCTACAAAGACACTTGGCCACCATATGGAAGTTTTGAGAACCGTACTTAAACTTCTCGTCGCAAATAGAATCGAGCTTCGGTTAGACAAATGTAAGTTCGCTTTCACTGAAATCGAATATTTTGGATATAAAATTAGCGAGGCTGGAGTGAGCCGAAATGAGAATGGCGTGACGGCAGTATCGAGCTACCCCGTGCCACACGATATCCGCAGTGTGCGGCGATTTTTGGGTATGAGCTCGTATTTTCGAAAGTTTATGGAGGAATTTTCAGTGATTGCGAAACCACTCTACGCATTCCTAAAAAATCGCGCATCGTTTCAATTCTGCGAAGTTAGAATAGAGTCATTCGAAAAACTGAAAGCGACCCTCGTGAAAGCACCGATTCTGAGCATCTATTGTCCACACGACCGAACAGAATTACACTGTGACACTGTTCAGCGCAAGTCAGATTTCAAGTACCATCCGGTCTTTTACTTTTCAAAGCGTACGACGGACTGCGAGAGCAGATATCATAGTTTCGAGTTGGAAACGTTGTCCTTAATTTGCGCTCTAAGACGATTTAGGGTTTATCTTCAGGGAATTAAGGGGCTATACCAGTGTGACACTTTAAAAAAATCGATTTTTTTGTTGCCTTTTTCGATTTTTTATACTTTCAAGAATATCATTATCATTTATATAATTTATATCAATATCATTTTATCTTGCAAAAATCATTAGTTAAATCTTTAAACGCGTTTTTCTCGAAATGAGATTTTTCAAATTTGCTGACATTGTAACTCGAAAAGCAATTATCCGATTGACTTGAAATTTGAACTCAGTACCCTTGAATATATTTACTCTACAATAACGTAGGACATTTTTTATTTGATGAAAATTGACGATTTGACATTGAAATAAACGACCATTTTATAGGCAAGAAAATAGACTTTGTTCATAATTACGCCATTTTGTTAGATTTTGATATTTTTCGAAAATCCTACGTCATTGTACACGAAATACCTTCCAGTTTAACAATATTTTTCCTTTTTCGGTTTCAGCTACTCGAGCGGCCGGAATCATGTCAGCAGTGGAGGAACTTTTTTTTTCAAGTTATTTGAGAAAAAATATTTCTTTACCAAACAAATATGGATTATTGTATACAAACAGTAGCATTGGAGACAGTACACACCGCGGAAGTGGATACTTTGCACTACGTTCCGAATTGTGAAAATCGATGACTGACTGAAAATTCGCCAAGAATAAAAAAATTATCCGGTTCTCGTGTTCCAAGTCGCTTTAGAAAAAATAATTACAGTCATTTGAATAGAAGCATAATTTTACGAAAAATCGACAATTGTTTTTTTGTGTTTTAATATTGAATTTTTGAGATTTCGATAAAAACTCAATGTGATTCGTGTTTCACAGAAAATTTGCTATATGATTGGCCTAAAAAAGAACCCAACAGAAAAACTAAACATTTTCCGAATTTTTTCGACCAATGCCTTTGAAAAATTAGTGAAAATCGGCTGACTGAAGTTTCACAAAATCGAAAAATCATGCGATCTTCATGATCCAAGTCGCATTTTAAAGGGTAACTGGATACAAAAAAAAAAAATAAGCGTAGAGAGAAGTGGCTATCTCTTCAGCAAAAATAGTTACAGTCGTTTGAATAGATACATAATTTTAAGAAAATTTTAAAATTTATCATTCGGTTTTTTTTCAAAATTCAAGAAAAAATGCACTTCACTTCTCACTAATGCACTAATTAGAATATTCGTACTTCGTGATTTTTTCGGGGATGTAAGGGGATGGAGGTGGATTAATGCCAAACTACAACCCCTACGAGGTCGGCGCCGTGAGACGAAATGTGCAGAAAAATCTAGGCTTTAGTTTTGTCCACAGCGCCGAAGTCGCGGAAGTTCATTTTGGGGGTGAAATAGTGGGGCGAAATTTAAAAAAAATCAGTTTTAATTCACTAACTCTTTAGAAAAAATTCGTACACCTTTCGTTCAAATGGGAACGTTGTACCCCTTGAAAAGACGCGTCGATCAAGTATTTGATCATCACTCTCAGATAATATCTTCACCCCTCAAAAAATGGTTCAAATACCAAAAAGATGGTTTATTGAACAACTAAAAAACTATCGGTTTTCGGGTATGGTTTAAATGTACGAAATGTAGAGAACAATTTTCTCTATATTGTCGTTTCTATGGACCACCCTTGAATTTCGATGTTCCAACCACCCTCGGGGGTTGGAAATTCAAAATGAAATTCTGGGAAAACTATTGACCGCACGAATTCGGCGCTGTGGAAGAATTTGTAGCTTGAACCCTCAGCTATATTTTTGTCCACAGCGCCAAACTCGTGTCTCTTTATTTTCGGTCAATAGTTGTCCCGGAATTGTATTTTAAATTTTCAACCCCTGAGAGGGGCTCGAAAAAGCAAAATTCAAGAGTGGTCCATAGGAACGAAAATATAGAGAACATTATTTTCTACATTTCGTACATTTAAACCATCGCCGAAAAATCAATTGTTTTTGAGTTATTCAATAAACAATTCTTTTAAATACTTCAGCAGTTCTTTTGGGGGTGAAAATATTTTCGGAGAGGGTTGATCAAATGCCCAATCGACGCATCTTTTCAAGCGCTGCAACGTTCCCATTTAAACAAAAATTGTCTGAATTTTTCCTAAAGAGTTATCGAATGAAAGCTGTTTTTTCAAAATTTCACCCCACTTTTTCGCCCCTAAAATGAACTTCTACGACTTCGGCGCTGTGGACATCCTAAGGCGGGACCTCCGAGATTTGGAATTTGCCATTACGCTGCGTGCCGCCTGCTCGATCTTCTTCGTCAGTTTGCGAGAGACAGTGTTCGCTGGCCTCGCTCCATCGCTGCAGCATATTCAATATCCGAACAATCTGGAAAAAGTAATAAATTCAATATAGTGTTTTTTTAATTGCAATTCACAATATCAATGTTAATCACTTGTGCGTGAAAAATAGATGCGACATTAGCATCATAACCTCAACTCATTTGATATTCATTTCGCGAATTATAACTTATAATTCGCGAATTGAATGAATTAAATACATTTGGAGATGTTGGAGATTGAATGTTTGTTATAATTGTTGTGCCCTGAAAAGACAGGAATTTTCATTTTGCTAATGCATGAAGTTCAAAGACCCCATGCGACGATATCGACTCCGATATTTCACAAGCCCGATATTCCGCTCGACTCATCCGGAAAAACGCTGAATCGCAATCGAACGATTCAAACGTTCTCGAACGATTGGGTGCGAAAACCCGAGTTAACAATTAGCCGAAAGAATCAATCGAAAGGCAGTCTTCGGCCAGAAGCCGAGGAGGTCGGTCTCAAGGCATAAAAAAGAATTGTAATATTGTTGCCTAATTTTAAATAAAATATAAGTTGTTCAAGTTGCAATATCCCGAGTTGGAGATTTACTCGGAATGGGAAAAGTGCCCACATACCCTCGCCCTCGAGCATCCGACAACCCACGGTGTCCACTTACTCGAGAGCGAAATTCCGTGCTCTCCCCGCATCGTCAGAAGGCGGGACACAACACAATTTATTTAAAAAATTCTCCAAATGTGTTTAATTCATTATTTTATTATTAAAAAAAAATACTTTTTTCTTACCTGCGCTTATTATAATACCGGTTTTTCGTAAAAATTCGTAACAAAAGATGCAAAACAAGAATGATGTATTTCTTTTTCTTTACTATTCGGCTAGATTCCCGGTAGGTAACATGAGTCTAGCCTGGCTACTGGGTTCCCGTATCAGCCAAGGGTTAGAATGACGTATTTCGCCGGGTCTGTAGTATTAATATGCTACTCACTTCGCTGCATCACCAACGCCACACTTCACATTGTACTCCCCGCAACAGGAGCGCTCACCGTCGCTCAATTTCGAACTCGAGTTTCAAATTTAGTTGCATTGTATTTAGAATTTAGAAAAAGTGAATGTCTCCACTTTAATCCGTACGGGGACACGTAATACGATAGAGTTTCAGAGAAAACTCTCGTGAAAGTTCGACGACAAATTGGTGTGGGTGAAAAAATTTGTTTCGGCGTATTTTGGCTGCCTGAAAAATATACTTCATGACGAATATTGGATTTGGATAATAACGAATAAACGTTTCGTGTTGTAAATCCCGCAGGTAAGTTTCTTTAAATGTTATAAATATGCACGATATCAATGTTTTCATTCCATTGCTCTTGAAAATTCGTTTCTTCATCGTTTAATTATACAAATATCATAATTAGAACATAATACTTTTCAATACAAATTTTAATCCGGGAATTACAACTTGGTACATCTTTTTAAATACTCAAACATTTTTATTCGTTAATTGGAATCTTAATTCAAAAATACTCCAAAAATGGATTTTAATTCGAAATTATGCCAAATTTAAATTCGCAAAATAAAATTTGCCACATTATTTTAAATACTCCAAACTTCAATTTCCAAATTTCCAATTCAAATTCGAGAATTAAAATTCCAAATTACTTAATACGAATAATCATTTCAATTCGAATTTACTATAAACTTCAATGCGAGAATAAAATATTTGTACTCAATTTAAAATACTCCAAATTTTAAGATGGGAATTAAAATTTGGTACATAATTGGGATACCCCACATTTTAAATCTTGAATTGATTTTATATTAATTTTATTATTCTATTCAATTTTTAATTTAAATTTAATAAAATTAAAATTGTGTACTAAATTTTAATTCCCATTTCAAAATTTGGAATATTTGAAATGATGTACCAATTTTTAATGCTCGAATTGAAATTTTGAGTATTTAAAATTGTGTACCAATATTTACTTCTCGCATTAAAATTTGGAGTAAATTCGAATTGAAATGAATATTCAGAGTAATTTGGAATTGAAACTTTAATTCTCGAATTCCTCAAATTTCAATTCAAGAATTAAAATTTGATAAATCATTTTTAATACTCCGAATTTTAATTCGGGAATCAAAATTTTATATACAACTTCAAATACTCTAAATTTTTATTTGGGAATACAAATTTGGTATTAAATATTTGGGTAATTATGCAGTTCGAGGACTTTTCCGAAAAAAACGGGAAATTTTTATCTTCGCCATGATGTTGTTTATTCCATTATAGTAAGTGATATTCCGTCGGGGGAGGCTGGCATTTCCCAATAATTCCATACGTTATGGGGTTTTGAAGTTTCCAGAAACATGTAATATTTCGACGCCTCGCTAAAGAGCTACGTGTTTCCTTATAGATGGTGAATTATGAAGGTAACAATGTATATGTTTTGATTTCGTGACCATAGCTGTCCTGTTTCCCGAAACTGATAATATATCGACCCCTCTTGTTTGTTGTCGCTAAACAGCTACGTGTTTCCCTATAGATGGTGTATTGTGAAGGTAACGATGTATACATTTTGGAACAATGAGATGTTTTGATTTCGGTGACCACAACTGCCCTCTCTCACACTATTTGTATTTCTATTACGTTCCGAAGTACCGAAAAGAAAACAAGAACAGCTCAGTCTCGATCATATCGCGAAATGAATTGTACCAATTGCTCGTACGGATTACGCCAATTTCATCGATTGTGTGAACATTCTGAACAACTGATACAATTCCTACAACTGTATAATACTTCATACTCCCCAATATAGGCGTCGAAATATTTAAAAATTCCTTATTTATCACGTGTTTCCGCGAACTTCAAACCCCCATAACGTATAGAATTAATGGGAAATGTGAGCCTCCCCCGACGGAATATTACTCAATATAATGTGAACAAACAAGTTGACTGCGAAAAAAAAAATTTCCCGTCGTTTTTCGGAAAAGTCCTCAAACTCCATCCAAACTTATTCCAAATTTTGATTCGAGAATAAAAATTAAGTCTATTAATTCGAATCTATTTAATTCAAGAATTGAAATTTATTACATAATTTTATTCACCTCAAATTTTAAATATTGACTGAATTTAAATTAAATTTAATCGTTAACAATGATTGACTCTTTTTCCGTTGCGATAAATATAGAATTAATTTTATTATTATAGTCGTAATCGTTGTGAAACTTTTTTATCTTTACTGAAAATTCTCATGATATGAGATTTAATTTTGAAAGCTCCTTCGGTCAGTTTTCCCCCATTTATTCATTGGGTTGCTAGATTTTTAACTTAATGATGAATCTGTAGTTGTTTATAGTCTTTTAAGGTTCACGCATAACAACATTTATATACAATTCTTCTTCAATTGAGACGTACTAGTTATATAGTAATATAGTATGTACATCTAAATAAGAACACGTGTAGGTACATTCAAACATGTTATATTATTAGTGTATAACAAGAAACATGCCGGAAGTAGTACCCGGAGGTTCTTCTACAAAGTAAGCGATGATGATTTATTAAGATATTCCCGGAAATTAACATATAAACATTTTTTTCAATCAAACTCTTAATAGGGTTGAACAGTTTCTGATATAATCATTGATAGATCGTAGTTTCAATCGCTGATTAAAAAAACTTCAATCAAAATAATTCAACTTGTTTTGGTACACACAACGATAGACGAGGAAATGGAATCCGAGGCATCTGACGGTGAAAATAACCGAGATATCGAGGAACCAGAAATGCTGCAGGCTTTTTTGAACGAATGCGAGAAGCACCCGTTTTCTGATGGAAAGTATTACTCTATTGACGTCGAGAAATTTTTGAAAAAAGGAAGGTTTGTTGGAATTTACCAATTATGCAACCATCATAAAGAAATAAGAGGGTCATTCAGGGCACCAACCAATTTTAGAACGCACATCGTGGTAGATACCTCAAAACTTTTCTTCCTGGAAATATTAACTGTTCATACGACTAGCTTATTTTATTCAGAAATGTTTATAACCGAAATGTTCTCACAGCGAATGCATCGTCTGCAATTGAAAGATTATGACGATTACAAAAAAAGTAGAAAAACAGAGCCAAATATCCGCGAACGGGAGCAGTCAACAACAGTAGATGTACTAGGCCGGTTCTAACGCAAGGGGAGGTGGTGTGTCAAAAGTAGGGAAGCCAAGGTGGCGCTACTGTCGTGGGGAGGTCGCCGGGGCGCGTGTGACGTCACAGAGGGGCCTCTGCGGCGGGGGGGGGGGATGTGGTCCGCGAAGCGCCTGGCGGGGGGGGGGGGGGGGCGTCGATGAGTGTTATGTGTGTATGTGCGTGCGTGCGTGCGTGCGTGTAGGGAAGCCAAGTTGGCGCTACGGTCGTGGGGAGGTCGGCGTGCATGCGTGCGTGCGTGTAGGGAAGCCAAGGTGGCGCTACGGTCGTGGGGAGGTCGGCGTGCGTGCGTGCGTGCGTGCGTGCGTGCGTGCGTGCGTGCGTGTGTGTGTGCGTGCGTGCGTGCGTGCGTGTCTGTGTGTGTGTGTGCGTGTGCGTGTGTGTGTGTGTGTGTGTGTGTGTGTGTGTGTGTGTGTGTGTGTGTGTGTGTGTGTGTGTGTGTGTGTGTGTGTGTGTGTGTGTGTGTGTGTAACGTTGTCTCTTAAGAAGTCACGTAGAGGGCTAAGAAAAGGTGCATGAATTTATCCAGATGTTCTTTTTTCAACTATCTCGACGGAGGCTCATGTCCGAGACGCTGTTATACACGGCAACGTTTCAACCACCTCGTCCGAAAGTCTCAAATTTTACGACTCTTTTTTTTCTTACGTCGAGCGCCAGGGACCGTCATACCCTATCGCTTCGCATGTGCAACTTGAGCCTCATCATTCCATAGGTCCACACTTGAAAACCCATAAAATTTTACGACTGCATGTGACGACGACAGTGATCCGGGGAAAAATGCATTTCCATTGTACAGGGCTTTAGTTTTTCATCTCTGAATGATAATATATACAAGGAGTGCAACGTCAAGCCTTGATGCCGACACTTGAGATCATGCAGGTCTGGACAAGTTAGCCCCATGGTTAAGGATTTTTTTTCGTTAACACTACTCTCCAAGCTATTAGAATTTTTTTTTCATTGCTCTGCTATTCAGAGCATAGATGATAACGGGGTGTTTATTTTGAAAAACTATAAACTTTCGGAGATCTATGGATAAAGACCTTTTTTGGGCTTCAACCGTGGACCACTTGAGCACCGATGGAGAGCCCATGAATTTTTTTTTCACTACACGCATCTCGACTTAGATGCTCTTTTATTTTTCCCGGCAATCCAATGCGATATTAGAAAATTCTCGTGGGTTGGTGATATTTTCCGAGATGGTAGGGAAAAATGTCTAAAGGGGTCTAATGAAATGTCTAAATGTCTAAACGAAAAATGTCTAAAGAGGAAAACCATTTTTAATGATCTGCTGCGCTCACAAGTGTTCACACTTTGGATCGAGCAGTCAGTTAGTGAACATCATCTCTTTTGGGAAGCCTCGTTTCATCAAATATGGAGGGCAACGCGGAGAAGTCGGAACAAATCTTGCACGACCAAGCCGCGCTTCTAAGTTCATACGAAGATTTTGCTGTGTGGGAACAACGGTGCGTTGAGTTTATCGAAGAATTGGAAACGCAAAGCCGGATTAAGCGCCCGCGACTATCAATTGGACACCAACAGTCACTAATAGCTCAAATAGCCCGTCTGGAAGGATTGAGGAATTGTGTGCGGAGTCGTTTCGTACACACGGGCGCAGGACACGGTGATCATGAGTTACTCTGGCGTGAGATTGAAACATCCTTCGAGAGTCGCATATTGACCGGGTCCATCATCAATCGCAGCCACATCGAGCCGAGACACTTTCTAAATGATGCTCGCGACCTAGTGCTTCAACATGTGCAAAATATTATCAGCAAGCACAACAGCATCAAAATCAATACAGTGTTTAATGGTGAATTCGCGAGTGGAGACAAACAAGCTAATAAAAGTGTCAACACGCGAAACTGCGAACTATTTAGAACAAGCGATTTGGGTGAGTGGTATGAACAACGTGTTGTGGAGCCCACTTTAACATTACTCGATGAATTTCAAGAGCGAGATAGTGGCTGGGCTCTACGGAAAATACTTAACCTCACGATAAATGTGAATAAGTATAATCCGATCCGTGCCGGGTGCTCCATATCATTACCGCGGGAAATAATGATGAAGAGAGCTGTGGTTAACGTCAAATCCAAAGATAACGCATGTTTCGCATGGGCAGTTGTCGCTGCTCTATACCCAGCCGAACGAGATAGTGCCCGTCCAATTTCTTACCCTCATTATTCGACAGTACTGAATCTGAAGGATATCGAATTTCCGGTGACGATACATCGAATAAAGAAATTTGAAGCTCATAACAATGTATCGATCAACGTGTATACCACCACTACCAAAAAGGACATTGTTCCAATACGCGTAACTCAAGACAAGAAGGAAAAGCATATCAATTTGCTGTACATGCAGGATACTGAGGACAACAATGTGGGGCACTTCGTTTGGATCAAGAACCTGTCGAGACTCGTGACGGCGCAACTGACCAAAAAGGAGCATAAAAAATATATCTGTGATCGGTATGTAGTCACCATAATATATATAGGTAATTATACAGGGTGGTCCGTAATTACTGACCCACCCGGGACTGGCGGGTTCGGGGTCGTGCCCGAAACAATCGTACCAAGGCGTTTTTCGATCCGTCCATTAGTTTTCGAATGGGGGCGATTAGAATTTCGTATTGTTGTAGGGCCGACGCCTGCCCTTGACGACGACGCTACTCGAGTGCCGCGTCTGAGCGCGTGAAATGTAGAAGGCAACGGGCGAGGTAGGTAGGCGTTTGTCTCGCGTGCCTTGGCGATTTGACATTTCGTATGTCATCTGCTATGGCCTTCCGCCATATTTGGTGGGCGAGTTCAGACCGCGTTTGACAGATGACGGCGAGCATGATATGACGTTTCGCGTATCATTCTCTTAGGCTGGCAGCGGACCAATCGGGTTCGAGACGCGAGACAAGGACGGACGATAGGGTATTTCACTCTTCGTCTTCTGTCGCGCGACTTGTATTGCAATTTTTCGTGCGGGCAATGACACCCGTGTAAAATTGCCGCCGGAGTATCTCCGATCTTAATGATTTTTATGATGTTTTATGGGTTTCGTTCAAATTTGAAAATGGAAACGATCTCCTTTATCGTAGCGCAAACGGCAATAACGGCCACAAAAAATTAAATACCCGGAATCATAATAACAAAATTACAGCAGGCGTTCATCATTAAAAATCGTTTGTCGTCGACTGGGGAAAACCCATTTTTGGTTGAGGGTGCACCGTTTTCTCCGTTTTCGAAAAAAATAGATGCTGAAAGCGTTTCTGATTGCTCTGTTATCGATCGGAACGAGACCAAATCATTTGGTTTCGATTTCATCGAGACAAAGATGACGTGAAGTTTTCGACAGTGTCCTATGAATCCTTGGAATCATAAGAATTGATTTCATCTCCGTTCGCGACCGGGCGCGAGATCATCTCGTCGCATCGTCATCGAAAAAGAGATGAAATCATCGACGGCCCCGACGGGACGTTTTCGGGTGTGCCCTTAGGATCCTACACGCATCATACACAGAATTGATTGCACCTCCGTTCGCAATCGGGAATGAGATGAAATCATCTCGTCTCGATCTCCTCGAAAAGGAGATGAAATCAACGACGGGCTCGACAGGACTTTTTCGAGTGTGTTATTTGGATCCTCGACGCATCATGCACGGACTTGATTTCATCTCCGTTAGCCACCAGGAACGAGATGGAATTATCTCGTCCCGAACTCATCGCAATGGAGATGAAATCAACGGCAGACTCGATGGAACTTTTTCGAGTGTGTCATTCGGATCGTAGACGCATCATGCACAGATTTGATTTCATCTCCGTTCGCCACCGGGAACGAGATGGAATCATCTCGTTCCGATCTCTTCGAAAAGGAGATGAAATCAACGACGGGCTCGACGGGACTTTTTTGAGTATGTTATTTGGATCCTCGACGCATCATGACCAGAATTGATTTCATCTCCGTTTGCCACCAGGAACGAGATGAAATCATCTCGTGCCGAACCCATCGCAATGGAGATGAAATCAACGACAGACTTGATTGGACTTTTTCGCGTGTGTCATTCGTATCGTAGACGCATCATGCACAGATTTGATTTCATCTCCGTTCGCCAGCGGGAACGAGATGGAATCATCTCGTCCCGATCTCTTCGAAAAGGAGATGAAATCAACGACGGGCTCGACGGGACTTTTTTGAGTATGTTATTTGGATCCTCGACGCATCATGACCAGAATTGATTTCATCTCCGTTTGCCACCAGGAACGAGATGAAATCATCTCGTGCCGAACCCATCGCAATGGAGATGAAATCAACGACAGACTTGATTGGACTTTTTCGCGTGTGTCATTCGTATCGTAGACGCATCATGCACAGATTTGATTTCATCTCCGTTCGCCAGCGGGAACGAGATGGAATCATCTCGTCCCGATCTCTTCGAAAAGGAGATGAAATCAACGACGGTCTCGACGGGACTTTTTTGAGTATGTTATTTGGATCCTCGACGCATCATGACCAGAATTGATTTCATCTCCGTTCGCCAGCGGGAACGAGAATGAATCATCTCGTCCCGATCTCTTCGAAAAGGAGATGAAATCAACGACGGGCTCGACGGGACTTTTTTGAGTATGTTATTTGGATCCTCGACGCATCATGACCAGAATTGATTTCATCTCCGTTCGCCACCAGGAACGAGACGAAATCATCTCGTCCCGAACTCATCGCAATGGAGATGAAATCAACGACAGACTTGATTGGACTTTTTCGCGTGTGTCATTCGTATCGTAGACGCATCATGCACAGATTGGATTTCATCTCCGTTCGCCACCGGGAACGAGATGGAATCATCTCGTCCCGATCTCTTCGAAAAGGAGATGAAATCAACGACGGGCTCTACGGGACTTTTTTGAGTATGTTATTTGGATCCTCGACGCATCATGACCAGAATTGATTTCATCTCCTTTCGCCACCGGGAACGAGATGGAATCATCTCGTCCCGATCTCTTCGAAAAGGAGATGAAATCAACGACGGGCTCGACAGGACTTTTTCGAGTATGTTATTTGGATCCTCGACGCATCATGCCCAGAATTGATTTCATCTCCGTTCACCACCAGGAACGAGATGGAATCATCTCGTCTCGATCTCCTCGAAAAGGAGATGAAATCAACGACGGACTCGATAGGACTTTTGCGAGTATGTTATTTGCATCCTCGACGCATCATGCCCAGAATTGATTTCATCTCCGTTCGCTACCGGGAACGAGATGGAATCATCTCGTCCCGATCTCTTCGAAAAGGAGATGAAATCAACGACGGGCTCGACGGGACTTTTTTCAGTATGTTATTTGGATCCTCGACGCATCATGACCAGAATTGATTTCATCTCCGTTCGCCACCAGCAACGAAATAAAATCATCTCGTCCCGAACTCATCGCAATGGAGTTGAAATCAACGACAGACTCTATGGGACTTTTTCGAGTGTGTTATTCGGATCCTATACGCATCATACACAGACTTGATTTCATCTCCGTTCGCCACCAGGAACGAGATAGAATCATCTCGTCCCGATCTCCTCGAAAAGGAGATGAAATCACCGACGATGCAGCTTTCAAATAGAAATTCTTTATGCTTGGCGTGATTGTTTTTTCTTTCAGTATTCGTACGTGGACGTGTGCGTGCGTCAAAAATGAAAAATGAAAAGAATCGACCTTGGAATAGTGGGCTCTTTTTCCGACGTCATCATTATCGTAAACCATCGAATTTAGTGCCATTAAGTTATTCGTTTCTTCAGTTGCAAAAATTGGACGCATTGAAGATCGTTGAGTGGCTCTTTCGGAGGTTTCCATTTTTGGAAAAAATATTGTTTCTTCTCTTGTTGAATGCTTGAGCCGAGAAACCTGTGATGGAGAGATTCATTCTATTCTAATTGTAATTCGATTGGACGAATGTAGATTTAACTCCGTTTCGAATTTCTTTCTATTCGTCATCGGATGTACGCGAAGAAAACACGGGATTCGCGCAAGCGTCGAGCCGGTAAAAATGAGGAGCCATCGTTTGGACATATCCGGCTGTGTCTTCCTCCGTCATTGGCCGTCAAATGGCCGAATTCTTTTTGGTGCTAAAATTAATATTGCTCGCGTTGATAAAAAAAATTTTTTTAAACACATCCAGGTATCTGGTTTTTCTAAAATTTTTCTCCAGCCGGAGAAAAAAAGATTCTAATCGGAAGACTTCGTTATTTTTTTATTTTTACTACTTCGATCCGTACCTTGGCTCTAAATGCAAAACGCTGATCGATCTCAATCGAGTGGCATGTAATTGACACGAGCCGCGTATTAATAAATAGAGCAAGAAACAAAAAACGAAAATGCCAACATCGAAAAAACGTTCCAGACGTAGTTTAAGAATGTCGCGATCGTTTTCGAAATCGAAGTTTGGCTCGCAGCCATATGGTCTCGATGCGAACACGGTTTCTCCAATGTTTTGGTCGCCTGTGACGTTCGGAGGCTTATTTTCCCTGGGCGAGTGGATAGTCAATGACATGGCTCAGCGACGTGAGGCTCGGTGGCTATGAACCCACGTACATGAGGGACTCGACGTGGGTGTTACCGGGGCTGTTGTTGACACCAGCACTGGTGCCATTGCAGCTGATGGATATCGGGATAGCGACAATGGTGGATCCGTTGTTCAGCTGATGATGATGATGGTGGTGACGAAGATGATGAAGATGATAATGGTTGTGGTAATCATTGTTCTCCTGGGCGGCGGCAGCGATAGAGGCGTTTGTACTTCTTAGTACATGCTTCTGCTCCTGTTGCTGCTGCTGCTGCTGCTGCAGCTGCTGCTGCTGCTGCTGCTGCCGCTGCTGCTGCTGCGGCTGCCGCTGCTGCTGCTGCCGCTGCTGCTGCTGCTGCCGCTGCTGCTGCTGCTGCCGCTGCTGCTGCCGCTGCCGCTGCTGCTGCTGCTGCTGCCGCTGCTGCCGCTGCTGCTGCTGCTGCTGCCGCTGCTGCCGCTGCTGCTGCTGCTGCTGCCGCTGCTGCTGCCGCTGCTGCTGCTGCCGCTGCCGCTGCTGCCGCTGCCGCTGCTGCTGCTGCCGCTGCCGCTGCTGCTGCCGCTGCTGCTGCCGCTGCTGCTGCCGCTGCTGCTGCCGCTGCTGCTGCTACTGCCGCTACCGCTGCTGCCGCTGCTGCTGCCGCACAGTAGGAGAAAAGCCCAAAAACCTGGCCAAAACCCCAAAAAATAAATTTTCGAAATAGGGTCAGTTGAGTAGTCATTCAGGTAGAGGACTAGTAACTGCATTCTATTGTGGAAGGGAAAGCCCTTTAAGTGTATACCTGCGCCGCAGCGTCAGTTGGCAGTGAGTGTTCGTGAAGAGTGTACGTGTCACGCGCTGAACAGACGAAAATAACGCTCACTTCAAAAACCCATAACTTTAAAGTGACGGGTTTAATTTCAATTCTGCAACATGGATACGACTTCTGGAGGTATGTAGAACATGTTTTTACATCGGTTGAATCGAAAGTTTAGGTATAAATGATTGAAATGTAGTATAGCCTTCGGCATAAATAAAATTGAATAATTTTGAAAACTTATATTTTCAACGGTCCGAAAAGTTATATATTTTGTCACATTTTGCAAAGCTCCTAGTCTCGGCCTTTAGTTTAATGTATACGCTTTCGAAATTTACAAGAGTTACCTGCGGAAAACGTGCGTCTTGTCCGTTATGATTTTTTTCGCATCGTGCGGTAGCCGAGCGTGCACGCGGCGCTATTGAGCAGCCGCTGCGCCTCTACCTGAGAATGGGTGAAGTAGCATCATAACGGACAAGACGGCTGTTATACGCTTGAAATGAATTATTTTAATATATATGTATGTGTATATATATATATATAAATTTTCTGTAATTTAATTATGATATATACGTATGCATATATATATATACATATTAAAATCAACCACATAAAAATTTCTTAAATATGAATGAAATGTTATAACATTCCAATAAAATATTTGAATATATATATATATATATTATATAGTAAGCAAAGCTTTCTTTTAACCAAATCCATGTCAATATTTTCTGTCTAATGTTCTTAAAATTATTTCAATTATTGCGGTTATTTATTTGGTAAAATAATGTACATTGTTCAAGTTTTTGTATTAATTGAAAATTTTATCTTTTCCTTTAACACCAATTTTCTACAATTTTATGTCTTTATTACAGGATCCGGTTACAAAGAATTGGTGCTGACAAGGAAAGAAGTATTTCTGATAATCAGCGAGCATTTATCCGATAAATTCGCTTCCTTGATCGAATTTATGGTAGAAAAAATTTCCAAGGACACCGGACGTACAGTTGTAGTGCCTGAGGACTCGAAACAGACTTTTTCGATACTCTTCAATCAAATGAGAACGAGGTGGCAACAAGCTCACAGAAAATCCTGTGTATTTTTCAAGAATAACGGTGAATGGCTTAGCAAGCAGGTATGTTTTGCCGCACCTACAGACACTGTAGTAACAAGCCCGGGTAATACGGGCGGCCGCCCGTCCCTTGAGTTTACAATGTCCAGTGAAAGATCTAAACGAAGGAAGACCCAAGATATTCGTACATCGTTCAACTCGGTCGAGTTAGCATACGCTACTCAGATGAGCCTTCGCTCTTCAGGACAATCCGACGCCGCAAAAGTTATTAAGGACGTAACAATGACGAGTCCTTTAAGAGCTTCCAAGTATCGTAAAGCTTACTCAGCAACGGATGAAATTACTTTATCCGAAGAGGCTGCACTTTCCGCTATGATTGAATATAAATTCTCCAAGAGTACTTACCAGGGAATGAGAAGATTAGGGAAGGAAAATAACTGTAAGCTATATCCGTCTTACGAAAAAGTGATGAAAGCAAAAAAGCGTTGTTATCCACCACGTGATGCAATCAGGATTACAGAGAGTAGTGCAGAAGTCCAACTACAGGCACTATTAGATCATACAGTTGAACGTATTTTACTCGTCCAAAATGTACTCATTCAAAGATTGACTCCAGATAATGTTCGTAAAATGGACTTGATTTGCAAGTGGGGTTGCGATGGAAGTTCTGGGCAAAGTGAATATAAGCAGACGTTCAGTGATGACAGCAAATCTGATGCGCATGTATTCTTTACTTCAGTCGTGCCATTACAACTCGTGTGTTATGATCAACAATCGAAGGAAGAAATAGTTGTTTGGAAGAACCCCAGACCCTCGTCTCCACGATTTTGTAGACCGCTTAGACTACTGTTTCTACGCGAAGGCACAGAGTCAACACTTAATGAAGTCCAAATTGTTGAAGAACAAATAAAGTCACTTCGTCCATTCGAAAGTGTAATAGATGGAAAAGAAATCTCCGTAATGTACAAGTTGTTGTTCACCATGATAGATGGTAAAGTTTGCAACGCTGTATCATTGACGAAATCTGCTCAACGGTGCTATTTGTGTGGAGCAACCAGCAAAGATTTTAATGCCATCGACACTGTATTGCAAAGGGAAATCAATAAAACAAATTTGAAGTTCGGATTGTCGACGCTGCATGCGTGGATACGGTGCTTCGAGTATTGCTTACACGTGTCTTACAAACTCGGCATTAAAAAATGGCAAGCTCGAAGTGCCGAAGAAAAAAAAATTACCCAGGAACGCAAGAGGGCCATTCAAGAAGGATTCAAGAAGCAATTGGGTCTAAATATCGATCGCCCAAAGCCTGGATACGGCAGCAGCAATGATGGCAACACAGCTCGGCGATTCTTTGAAAATTCGACGGTTTCCGCTGCGATGACGGGGGTCAACGAAGAAGTTATTAAACGCTTGTACGTAATCCTACAAGTTATATCGTGTGGCCACGAGATAAACTGTGAAAGATTTGAACAGTATGCTATTGAAACGGCAAGAAAGACCGTTGCATTATACCCTTGGTACTCCATGCCTACTTCGGTGCACAAACTATTAATTCATGGTCCAGTGATAATAACTCATGCTCTATTACCAATCGGCCAATTATCCGAAGATGCTCAGGAAGCTCGAAACAAAGACATCAAACGATATCGAGAAGATTTTGCGCGAAAAAGTTCCAGGGTTAAAACTATGGAAGATGTTTTTCATCGGCTCTTAGTTACTTCTGATCCGTACATTTCAAGTGTCAGAAGACTACCACAGAAGAAGCTGAAGAGTTTGTCGCCGGAAGCTGTAGCGATGTTGATCGCTCCTAAAGTGACTGCTGCAGCAGACGAATTTTGCGCCGAGATTGAAGCCGTGCCGGGAGTTGTAATAGATACAAACTCGGATAATGATTCTGACTCCGACTCCGACTCCGATTACGATTTTTATTAAGAATAAAATTTTCTATTTTTGAAACGTTCCGTATGTATTTTGGAAATAAAAATAATAATTGCGTAGAATACACTGTTCACGTTTATTTTATTATGATGATTTTTTTAAATATATTAATTTATCTATTTAGCAGGATACTCGGCCATTTTGTTTATAACAATTTGCTGTAAGCTCTTTGTTGCAAGTTATAAACAATAGATATCGGATTGGTAATCAGCGACCTTGAAAACCCGTATATACCAATTTTTGTCAACATCTGGTAACTTTTTAACGTTCATGTCGGCCATATTGGATCGGCCATTTTTTTTACGATAATTTGGCTTGCGGATTCGTAATCAGCGACCTAGAAAACCCGTAAATACCAATTTTTGTCGACATCTGGCAACTTTTTAACATTCATGTCAGCCATATTGGATCGGCCATTTTGTTTACGATAATTTGGCTTTCAGATTCGTAATCAGCGACCTTGAAAACCCCTGTAAGCCAATTTTCATTCCCGTCAAAGGTCATTTGAGGTTTTGGCCAGGTTTTTGGGCTTTTCTCCTACTGTGCGCCGTCGCCCTTTTTCGTGGAACGTGAGGAGATGGATAGAGTGAATAAACACATGTGATTATAAAAAGTCCGCTTCTTCATTTACCAAAAAAAATTAATCCATTCTTGCACAATATACAACAAACATCATCCATACAATATACAAAAAACAAAAAAATACATCCATACAATATACAAAAAAATAATCCATTCTTGCACAATATATACAACAAACATCATTTTAACATCGAGTGAACAAAATATATACATCATTTTTACGAGTTTTATACATCAATATTCACAAAAATATACACAATTTTACATGAAGGTTGTGGAAAAAAAATTACAAAACTTTTCACGACGGTATTCTGTAATGCCCCCATGGTAGGGTATCGGAGGTCCCAGGTATGATATACCGCTTATCATCATGAGGACTTAGAGCGATTTTCGTCTCACGAATGGTGTAGACCTTGTGCAACTTCGATCGAATACACGTTTGACGACGCATCATTTCAATGTCCTCCTTCAAGCATCGGGCATAATCGTCAAACGTGATTGTCGTAGCCACAACACTGCTCTTGACACCTTTACCTTTTTTAGTATCGTTCTTACCCTCGACACGTGTCGCATACATTTTCGATCGAAGTCCAATGAACTCGGTCATAATTGCGCCATTGCATTCGTCTTTCATGAGACCCGGTACCTTCTTGTTGACAAGCGGCATATCATACCTATTGTCCGCTGAATAGTCGCTCGTATCAAATTTTTCAATGTTGCGCTTCATGTCGGCATATATATCATCGCTCTCAATGGCATATATGAGACTATCCGTATCGGTATACATGACTACATCTATTTCGATACAGAGGTACCATATACTCGTGGTGAAATCCATACAAGCACGTTTTGGATATGTCGAGTATGCACATACCCACATATATCGGCTTGTTGAATTTCACCTCGAGATTGCGCAATTCCACGGCCACGAGGTTTTCCGAAAAAACACTTCGGCTGTGGAAGTTTGGCTTCGCAATCATTGCCTCTACGCCATATCTGCCCTCCCATTTTGTCAAAAGCTTTACATCTACATGATTGCGCACATTCTCCATCGTTTTGCCAAAGACCGCATTATTCATTAATTTGAATAAATTCTTTTCGAAATCGTTTTTGGCAAGCGTTCGAAACTGGGTATTTAACTCAATATACGAACGCAGCCATGGGGATTGTGTAAACTGTAGGACTCTATGGATTTTCGTGAGGCAAAGTCCATGGTGTAAGCACTGTTGCAAATTCCGGTAGTGTATGACGTAGCGCTTTTTATCGCAGACGGTTGCTAGCAGCTTTTCCTGCTGCTTACCCGGTGGTTTTTCGTGTATTGGGCAAAACGGTAGGTCTTTGTGCGCATCATGTAGAGATTGGGGATATTCCAAGTCGACTTCAAGGATGTAGCCTATAGGTGAGTCTAGCACGATGGATAATGGATCGAAATTGGACACGTCGTTGACCCATCGAAAATCGGCATATGGCAAGGGTTGACACATTGCCCACCCATACAAAATGTTGACGTCAAAATACATCAAGTATGATGATTCTTTCGATGGATCAAACGAATCCATGTACTTATTATTAGCGTGTGCATATCGGTTTGATCATTGACTGAGACCACCGCGTATACCCCGCTCAACGAATAAAACCATGTCGATGTCAGTTAGTAATTCAAACTTGACATTCGAGTGTTTTAACATCGCATCCCAGGTATACCCCGGCAATGTGTAGTAATACGCGGGATCGAGGCCATAGCTCTCAATGCACGTATTCCGAAAGTTTTCGAAAATATCGGCTAATAACAAGACCCAAGAGATATAGTCACCCAGCGTTCGAATGGAGAACCGCTCCCAAACGTTCTCCGCATGTGCGTACTCGCTCTCCGATACTGTAGCATCTGTCAGGGAACTATAAAATGCGTCACGTGGTGGTAAGGAAGTGTCGTCCAACCTGCTCACGTTGTCAATATACTCATAGGGGAAGACCCCTTTTCGTGTCAGCAAATTGAAATTGTCCGTCGATAGAGTTGAAAATTGCATGCGTAAAATTTTGAGTTTGTCGTGGGTCAATAATGATGCTAATTTGTCGAGACTCGTGTTGAGAAATTTGTATGAGTCGATAAAGCGCAATTGTATTTTCTGTTCAGAATCGTCTGTGATTTGAATGTGCTTTGTGAAGGAGATGTATTTCTCTTTTGTGATTGGAAGTACATCGGTCTTTCCATCGAACGCTGTGGCTACTTCCTTGATGATAAAATGTGCATCGTAACCCGATAAATTGTGAAAAACTACTGGAATGAAGAATGACTGTTTGTAGTTTAAATTGCAATTAGAATGGGCAGGGCCTCTATAGCGTCCAGTCAGATGGCAATGATCTCGAACGCGTATATCGTCTTGCGCAAATGGTTTCTCACATATGTGACATTGAGTCGCTGCTCGAAAACTAGCCCACTCACTCGGTGTTAAATGCACCATTGGTACATTATCACAGAAAGTTTCTTTTATCCGCAGTGCCCGATTTTTAAGTTCTTCGACAAACCATGATACGCAATCAGCACTGCGGCGTGAATGATAGGAAGATAATGAGTCGTCATATGAACAACGCACGTACTATCCAATACTAAACACTTCATGGTGTTGATACATATCTTTCGCTAGGTTCTCGCCATCGGTCTTTGCCAGCGCACACTCCAAATCAGCATACACGATGAAAGGATGTCGCTCTTTCCGGCTAAAGTTGCTGAACTGGAGCCACTTATTGGTGTCATTCGGTAGTCGGATCGCGCAGTCGTTTATCGCCCCACAATCGACCTCGTGCGATTGCAATTTTTCCTCGGAACCAAAGTAGTGCAAACATCTGCAAAAAAAAAGATTGTTTTTGTTTAATTCATCTAGCATATATAATTACCTATATATATTATGGTGACTACATACCGATCACAGATATATTTTTTATGCTCCTTTTTGGTCAGTTGCGCCGTCACGAGTCTCGACAGGTTCTTGATCCAAACGAAGTGCCCCACATTGTTGTCCTCAGTATCCTGCATGTACAGCAAATTGATATGCTTTTCCTTCTTGTCTTGAGTTACGCGTATTGGAACAATGTCCTTTTTGGTAGTGGTGGTATACACGTTGATCGATACATTGTTATGAGCTTCAAATTTCTTTATTTGATGTATCGTCACCGGAAATTCGATATCCTTCAGATTCAGTACTGTCGAATAATGAGGGTAAGAAATTGGACGGGCACTATCTCGTTCGGCTGGGTATAGAGCAGCGACAACTGCCCATGCGAAACATGCGTTATCTTTGGATTTGATGTTAACCACAGCTCTCTTCATCATTATTTCCCGCGGTAATGATATGGAGCACCCGGCACGCATCGGATTATACTTATTCACATTTATCGTGAGGTTAAGTATTTTCCGTAGAGCCCAGCCACTATCTCGTTCTTGAAATTCATCGAGTAATGTTAAAGTGGGGTCCACAACACGTTGTTCATACCACTCACCCAAATCGCTTGTTCTAAATAGTTCGCAGTTTCGCGTGTTGACACTTTTATTAGCTTGTTTGTCTCCACTCGCGAATTCACCATTAAACACTGTATTGATTTTGATGCTGTTATGCTTGCTGATAATATTTTGCACATGTTGAAGCACTAGGTCGCGAGCATCATTTAGAAAGTGTCTCGGCTCGATGTGGCTGCGATTGATGATGGACCCGGTCAATATGCGACTCTCGAAGGATGTTTCAATCTCACGCCAGAGTAACTCATGATCACCGTGTCCTGCGCCCGTGTGTACGAAACGACTCCGCACACAATTCCTCAATCCTTCCAGACGGGCTATTTGAGCTATTAGCGACTGTTGGTGTCCAATTGATAGTCGCGGGCGCTTAATCCGGCTTTGCGTTTCCAATTCTTCGATAAACTCAACGCACCGTTGTTCCCACACAGCAAAATCTTCGTATGAACTTAGAAGCGCGGCTTGGTCGTGCAAGATTTGTTCCGACTTCTCCGCGTTGCCCTCCATATTTGATGAAACGAGGCTTCCCAAAAGAGATGATGTTCACTAACTGACTGCTCGATCCAAAGTGTGAACACTTGTGAGCGCAGCAGATCATTAAAAATGGTTTTCCCCTTTAGACATTTTTCGTCTTTCCCTACCATCTCGGAAAATATCACCAACCCACGAGAATTTTCTAATATCGCATTGGATTGCCGGGAAAAATAAAAGAGCATCTAAGTCGAGATGCGTGTAGTGAAAAAAAAAATGCATGGGCTCTCCATCGGTGCTCAAGTGGTCCACGGTTGAAGCCTAAAAAAGGTCTTTATCCATAGATCTCCGAAAGTTTATAGTTTTTCAAAATAAACACCCCGTTATCATATATGCTCTGAATAGCGGAGCAATGAAAAAAAAATTCTAATAGCTTGGAGAGTAGTGTTAACGAAAAAAAATCCTTAACCATGGGGCTAACTTGTCCAGACCTGCATGATCTCAAGTGTCGGCATCAAGGCTTGACGTTGCACTCCTTGTATATATTATCATTCAGAGATGAAAAACTAAAGCCCTGTACAATGGAAATGCATTTTTTTCCCCGGATCACTGTCTTCGTCACATGCAGTCGTAAAATTTTATGGGTTTTCAAGTGTGGACCTATGGAATGATGAGGCTCGAGTTGCACATGCGAAGCGATAGGGTATGACGGTCCCTGGCGCTCGACGTAAGAAAAAAAAGAGTCGTAAAATTTGAGACTTTCGGACGAGGTGGTTGAAACGTTGCCGTGTATAACAGCGTCTCGGACATGAGCCTCCGTCGAGATAGTTGATAAAAGAACATCTGGATAAATTCATGCACCTTTTCTTAGCCCTCTACGTGACTTCTTAAGAGACAACGTTACACACACACACACACACACACACACACACACACACACACACACACACACACACACACACACACACACACACACACACACACACACACACACACACAGACACGCACGCACGCACGCACACACACACGCACGCACGCACGCACGCACGCACGCCGACCTCCCCACGACCGTAGCGCCACCTTGGCTTCCCTACACGCACGCACGCACGCACGCACATACACACAAAACACTCATCGACTGTGACGTCACACGCGCCCCGGCGACCTCCCCACGACAGTAGCGCCACCTTGGCTTCCCTACTTTTGACACACCACCTCCCCTTGCGTTAGAACCGGCCTAGTACATCAACTAACAACTTGCAAATTCTCACAGAAAAAATTCGAAACAAACGTGTTGAATTATGTGCTTGAAAGTATGGCACCCTTGAGCACTGTTGAGATCCCAAGTTTCAGAAAACTGTTCGATGGTATGTCGGTTATAACATTATTTGAACGAATACTAAGGCGAGGAATTTTCGAATATGACAATTGAGCTTATTGATAAATTTTGTTGAATGTAGAAGACTGCGACCGGGCGCCGATACAGCGCCCGGCCGGGCGCTGTATCGGCGCCGCTCGAGTGCAAAGGGTTAATATTCGTATAATTATTATTTAACCACAAACGACTGTAATTTTATAAACATTTTCAATGTCCAAAAAACATATCAGGATGTTTTATCGACTTATCTCATCTCATTTTCGTGTAGATTATGTTTTATTCACCGGAAGAGCATAACAAAAGTTAAACACGATTTCAAATACCACGGAATTTCAGATAGGAATTCGACCATCGATGATGATGATCAAATGGCCGTTGATCCCTCTCATACGACTTTCGATCACGAAGAAGAAACTGTCCCTACAGATAATTACGCGACATGCGACGAGCCCGAGTCGTTCAGGTCATTGCCAAAGCAACTGCGATGTGATAGTCACACGTTAAATTTCGTAGCATCTGTGGACACAGCCAAAATAATCAAGGCGTCGGATTACTTGTCTGCTAAGTATTCATCGGCAATAGAAAAATGGAATCGGCCATGCGTATCCATGTTATGGAATGCAATGCTTTCGTCAAAATTGAAAGAGATTTTTGTGGAAAACGTGCAAGTCGCATTACCTCGTCCGGTGGTCACGAGATGGAATTCTCTATACGATGCTTTACAGCGCATTGTTGATCTTAAAGAAAGAATCGTCCCGATAAGCCCTCAAATCGGTATAAAAAATATATTGAACGATTCTGATTTCAGATACATGGAAGGGTATCTGAAGATCTTAAAACCAATTGCAGAAACGCTCAACCTCCTCCAAGAGAAAACCGTATGTCACTACTGATATCTTCTCCCATCTCTAGTGTCCTTGAAAAGAAAATTAAAGACGTTACAGAGCTCTGAAGCGAATACACGGTTTGCATCATTGATCACTGGTTTACTTAAATCGCTAGAGGATCGATTTTAACCATTCTTCGATCTCGAAGATGAGGTGGCTGGAGCAGCCATTGCAGCCTGCAGCCATCCCCGCTTTAACAAGCGTTGGCTTGCGTCTTTTTCGGACCCTATTCGCCGTAAAGACGCCTTTTTCATGAGAGCTGCGGTCGAAGAACAGACTAAGCTTTTGCCAGCGATTCCAGCAGTGAACATCCCTGCTCAACCAGGAGATGATTTTTTTTACTTTGGAGAGAAGCTCCAAGAGGTGATGCCCACACAAAGAAGCACTGACTTGGAGATGCTGGTAGAGTATCCTGTAATAAAAACATTGTTGACAAAATTTAACACGCCATTGCCATCATCTGCACCGGTTGAGCGATTGTTCAGTTTCGCAACAATGATGGACTTACCGAAATGGAACCGCTTAACGGATGATCACTTTCAGCAAAGGGTACTCATGAAAGCCAACTCCATCAAAGGTTCGAGTACCGTGTACCCTCGTCAAGGTGACAATTTGTGAGCAGCTACGGCTAACTCATTTACAATTTGGTTGAGATATCGTTACATCTAATTTCACAACCCACGGGATTTCGCTATTCACTCTATTTTTTTTTTTTTGTATTAGACTTTGGAGTAAAAGAATACAGTACAGTCGTGCTGTCGCTGAAAAACCCCGTAATCGGAAAAAAATAGAAGAAGGCCAGTTTTTTGACAGGTGATTATGTAGGTGCCGCGGGTGCTAAATCCAAGTTTGCCTAAAAATCGGGGTGCAGGGTTCCTTTTAACGGGATGAAGGGTGATGGGGGTGGATTGATGCCAAACTACAACTTCTACGAAGTCGGCGCCGTGAGACAAAATGTTCAGAAAAATCCGGGCTATAGTTTAGTCCACAGCGCCGATGTCGTGGTAGTTCATTTTGGGGGTGGAAGAGTGGAGTGAAATTTTGAAAAATAAGCTTAATTCAATAACTTCTTAGGATAAATTCGTACAATTTTTGTTCAAATGGGAACGTTGTAGCCGTTGAAAAGACGCGTCGATCGAATATTTTATCATTAATCTTCAAAAATGTTTTCACCCTCAAAAAAATTATTGAAATACCAAAAAAATTATTGAGTGAATAATTAAAAAACAATCGATTTTTCGGGTATGGTTTAAGTGTACGAAATGTAGAGCATAATTTTCTCCATATTTTCGTATTCCACCCTTGAAATTTGCTTTTTCCATCCCCTCTCGGGGGTTGAAAAGAAAAAATGAAATTCTGTGAAATCTATTGACCGCACGAATTCGCCGCCGTGGAACAATTTTTAGCTTGAACGATCAGCTACATTTGTGTTCACAGCGCCAAACTCGTATCTTTTTATTTTCGGTCAATAGTTTTCCTAGAATTTCATTTTGAATTTACAACCCCTGGGAGCGGTTGGAAAAAGCAACGTTCAAGGGTGGTCCATAGGATCGAAAATATAGAGAAAATTATTCTTCACATTTCGTACAATAAAACCATCCCCGGAAAATCTATTGTTTTTGAGTTATTCAATAAACCATTTTTTTTTAATATTTCAACAATTTTTTTGGCGGTGAAGATATTATCGGAGAGGGATGATCAAAGACTCAATCGACGCGTCATTTCAAGGGCTACGACGTTCCCATTTGAACAAAAATGGTATGACGCTGAAGCTGGCAGACAGACCTAGCAGACGCGCGCCGCCCGAACCCAGTACATTTTTATCGTGGCTGTACGCGCTCGGATCGCAGCGTATCGAGGCAGCATAGGGCCTACCCCCACCACTTAGCCGCTCGTGAATGAGCCGCATATATCCGCCTGGCGGAAATAATGTTTTTTTTGCTTAACAACAACCGTCACCGGAATGAATCATGAGTCGATCGTTTTGTCTATTCATATAGATTAAGCATGTAAATCGTCAAATCGCAATTGTCATGCGTGGTGACGGCAGACGACTTTAAACAAAAATTTTGTTCGAGTACGGAGACCCGAATGGCGGATAACTTTTTTTATTCCTAATTAACAAAAGCCGTCACCGGGATGAAATATAGGGGGATCGATTCGGCGAAGTATATAGAATAAGCACGTAAATAGACAAAGTCGCTACTGTCATGCGTGTTAGCAGCAGACGGCCTTTTTTGAGATTTTTCGTGCGAGTAAGGAGGCGCGATTCGCGAATAACAATTTTTTAATTAACTTAACAAAGTCGGCCCTGGGATAAATCATAGGTCAATCGATTCGTCTCATTATAAACAATATGCAGCTGAATTTAAAAGTAGCTGCTGTCATGCAGGTTGGCAGCAGACGACCTTTCGTGAATTTAATCGTGCGGCCAGCACGACTCTTTTCGCGAATAACAACTTATTTTTGTTAATGAACCAATGCCGGCACCGGGATTAAACATAGGGGGATCGATTCGGCTAATTATATAAAACAAGCACGTAAATATAAAAAGTCCCTACTGTCATGCGGGTTGGCAGCAGATGACCCTTTTTGAGATTTTTCGTGCGAGTAAGGAGGCGCGATTCGCGAATAACAATTTATTTTTGTTAATGAACAAATGCCGTCACCGGGATTCAACATAAGGGGATCGATTCGGCTAATTATATAGAACAAGCACGTAAATATAAAAAGTCCCTACTGTCATGCGGGTTGGCAGCAGGCGACCCTTTTTGAGATTTTCGTGCGAGTAAGAAGGCGCGATTCGCGAATAACAATTTTTTAATTAGCTTAACAAAGTCGGCCCCGGGATAAATCATAGGTCAATCGATTCGTCTCATTATAAACAATATGCAGCTGAATTGAAAAAGTAGCTGCTGTCATGTAGGTTGGCAGCAGATGACCTTTTGTGAATTTAATCGTGCGGCCAGCACGACTCTTTTCGAGAATAACAATTTATTTTTGTTAATCCATAAATGCCGTCACCGGGACGAAACATAGAGCGATCGAATCGGCCAAGTATGTAGGATAGGCACGTAAATATAAAAAGTCGCTACTGTCATACGGGTTGGCAGCAGACGACCCTTTTTGAGATTTTTCGTGCGAGTAAGGACGCGATTCGCGAATAACAATTTTTTAATTAACTTAACAAAGTCGGCCCCGGGATAAATCATAGGTCAATCGATTCGTCTCATTATAAACAATATGCAGCTGAATTTAAAAAGTAGCTGCTGTCATGCAGGTTGGCAGCAGACGACCTTTCGTGAATTTAATCGTGCGGCCAGCACGACTCTTTTCGCGAATAACAATTTATTTTTGTTAATGAACAAATGCCGTCACCGGGATTAAACATAAGGGGATCGATTCGGCTATTTATATAGAACAAGCAAGTAAATATAAAAAGTCCCTGCTGTCATGCGGGGTGGCAGCAGACGACCCTTTTTGAGATTTTTCGTGCGAGTAAGGAGGCGCGATTCGCGAATAACAATTTTTTAATTAACTTAACAAAGTCGGCCCCGGGATAAATCATAGGTCAATCGATTCGTGGCATTATAAACAATATGCAGCTGAATTTAAAAAGCAGCTGCTGTCATGCAGGTTGGCAGCAGACGACCTTTTGTGAATTTAATCGTGGGGCGAGTACGACTTTTTTCGAGAATAAAAAAATTGTTATTCGCAAATCGCGCCCCCTTACTCGCACGAAAAATCTCAAAAACGGTCGTCTGCTGCCAACCCGCATGACAGTAGGGACTTTTTATATTTACGTGCTTGTTCTATATAATTAGCCGAATCGATCCCCCTATGTTGAATCCCGGTGACGACATTTGTTCATTAACAAAAATAAATTGTTATTCGCGAATCGCGCCTCCTTACTCGCACGAAAAATCTCAAAAAGGGTCATCTGCTGCCAACCCGCATGACAGTAGGGACTTTTTATATTTACGTGCTTGTTTTATATAATTAGCCGAATCGATCCCCCTATGTTTAATCCCGGTGCCGGCATTTGTTCATTAACAAAAATAAGTTGTTATTCGCGAAAAGAGTCGTGCTGGCCGCACGATTAAATTCACGAAAGGTCGTCTGCTGCCAACCTGCATGACAGCAGCTACTTTTTAAATTCAGCTGCTTATTGTTTATAATGAGACGAATCGATTGACCTATGATTTATCCCGGGGCCGACTTTGTTAAGTTAATTAAAAAATTGTTATTCGCGAATCGCGCCTTCTTACTCGCTCGAAAAATCTGAAAAAGGCCGTCTGCTGCTAACACGCATGGCAGTAGCGACTTTTTCTATTTACGTGCTTAGTCTATATACTTGGCCGAATCGATCAATCTTTGTTTCATCCCGGTGACGGCATTTGTTCATTAACAAAAATAAATTTTTATTCGCGAAGAGTCGTGCTGGCCGCACGATTAAATTCACGAAAGGTCGTCTGCTGCCAACCTGCATGACAGCAGCTACTTTTTAAATTCAGCTGCATAGTGTTTATACTGAGACGAATCGATTGACCTATGATTTATCCCGGGGCCAACTTTGTTAAGTTAATTAAAAAATTGTTATTCGCGAATCGCGCCCCCTTACTCGCACGAAAAATCTCAAAAAAGGCCGTCTGCTGCTAACACGCATGACAGTAGCGACTTTTTCTATTTACGTGCTTATTCTATATACTTCGCCGAATCGATCCCTCTATGTTTCATCCCGGTGACGGCTTTTGTTAATTAAGAATAAAAAAAAGTTATCCGCCATTCGGGTCTCCGTACTCGAACAAAAGTTTTGTTTAAAGTCGTCTGCCGTCAACACGCATGACAATTGCGACTTGACGATTTACATGCTTAATCTATATGAATAGACGAAACGATCGACTCATGATTCATCCCGGTGAAGGTTGTTGTTAAGCAAAAAAAAACATTATTTCCGCCAGACGGATATATGCGGCTTATTCACGAGCGGCTAACTAGTGGGGGTAGGTCCTATGCTGCCTCGCTACGCTGCGTCCCGAGCCCGTACAGTCACGATAAAAATGTACTGGGTTCGGGCGGCGCACGTCTGCTAGGTCTGTCTGCCAGCTTCAGCGTCCTCCATATTGTTGAAGCAAATATCAGATGCTAGTAAAACCGTCACAGAATTGTTGCTTCAAAAAGCTGTAGATGAAGAAGGGAGGGGGGGGGCATGCTCGGTGCTCGACCTTCTCATTAGGCTCGAGGACGAGGAGGAGGACGTAATTAGAAAAATAGAAGTGATACTGCGAACGGAGTCGGATCACTTGCCGGTAGCGTTCGAGATGGAAGAGGGCCGGGGAGGGCGGTAAGGAAAGGGGGCAAAGGGGGTGAAACTATCCTGGAAGGAGGAGGGCAAGGTGGACTTTGGGGAAGAGTTAGACAAAGCATGGCAGACAGTCTGGCGGAGACAGGGGGCGGAGAGGGAGGGAGGAGGAGGTGAAAGATGCGATTTGGGTAGCAGCGGAGAAGGCGGGAATGAAGAAAAACTTAAGAACCCCGGAAGGAGAAAGAGGCTGGTATGACAGAGAATGTAGGGAACAAAAAGCAAAAGTGTGGGAGGAACTGAAAACATTGTTAGATATCAGTTACATCATCCAAATTCTGAAGATGGAAGAGGGGAGGTGGCCAAGGGTATGTTTAAGTGAAGAGGTGAGAAGTATTTTAAACGGGCAGCTGTCAAGGTGGGGGAGGGAGTTTAAGAAGGCGATGAGCGAAGTAGGTGATGGAAGAGTCGTCGATCTGCTGCGGTCAGGTGTGGGGAACAGGGAGAGGGTCGAGAGATGCTTGAGCGAGGGGGTGAGCTGGAAAAAGGATCAGGACGTGCAAGGGGACTGGACCAAAGTGGACAGGTCATCCTTCTGCCCCTGGTACAAGGATACAAAGGTGGGGATTGGGAGAGAGAAGTATTGGGATAACAAACAGATGGGGGGGGGGGGCAAAGGAGCAGTGGGCTAGACTACGATGCGGAAACGTAGGAAAAGTTAGGAAAAAGGGATATGACAGCTGGTCGTGTGGAATTTGCGGAGAGGAAGTCGAAAATCTAGAACATATATGGAAATGCGAGGTGGCGAGAGGAGAGATAAGAGAATAATGGGTTAGGGGGGTGGATGATTGGAGAGGAGGAAGGGAAGGCGAAGAGTTAGAGGAGTGGACGAAACAAACGCTAAGGGGGGAACCGGTGGTGGAGATTTGCGAATATTTGAAGGCGCTCGCAAGGCTGAAAAGCGGGAGAAAAGAGGAGAGCCGGGAAGAGGAGGAATAAAAGCAAAGAGAAAGAGGGGGGCACTGAATAGTATTTAGTTCATAAGTAGTATTTAAGTGGCGCTAAAGTAAGGAAACATGTGATGAAAAAGTGGAAAGAGGAGGGGTATTGTAAAAAGCGAAAGCTGTACATTTGGAATAAACGAATCTATATAATATATTTATTTTTTATTTTAATAAGATATTTAAACCATTTATTTATACCACCAGAACAATTATAAAAGGCTTGACCATGTCAAGCCTTTTACAATAGTGAATAATGATGTCGGGGATAATAGATAGTCTAACACGCCACCCAAAACACATGTTTAGATATATTGTGATGTCGGGATGGACACTTTTATTATAATTTTTGAGGAAAGGATTGGCTGACTCGCTCCAGAACTCGGTTGTAGGATGGAATAACTCGGTTAACACGGATTGAGCTACTTGAGACGAATTTATTCAGGTAATTGATGGACAGAGATTCAGCGTTGTACAGTATTCGGAGACTTACTGACTAACTTAGCTTAGAACGAAGGTAATTTATAGTGATGGAGTTTGGGAAAATCGAAATGGTGGGAGGAAGGGCCTACGTGATGTTAGAAACGTTGGCCATCGGTTTCATAAGAATTTGAGAAAGCATATTGCCGAATGAAAAGTCAAAGCGTTCCTAATACGACTAGCCGGACGTGAAAGTGTCGCTCATGAAGATCATGGAGGGCCTTCATCATAAGTTTCCCAAAAGTGTCGAAAGTCATGCGTGATATTCAGAATGTAGGTACACGGACGCTATAAATTTGGTGAAAGGCCACTTGCACATATGCGCCAGTAGTATTGATCGTTGGAAGAAAATAGGGAGAAGAACGACCAAGAAAAAAATATAGAGAACCTCATTACACCTCCCCCCTTATTTAAGAAAATTCATAAAACAAGATGAATTTTCTTTAAGCCTTGAGGCTGGTAGATCGCCGACGACCTGTTGGTTTCACAGCATGTCCTATATTGCGGTTTCCGGTCATTTCTAGCATAGCGCATTCTTCCCTATCGTAATTAACGTTGTAGTCTACATGTTCGGTGTTTTGATGAAAACAATTATTGTACACGTTGACACATGGAGCGCAAGTAGCTTTAAATGCTTCGGTAAATAAATTAAATAAGCATCCACATAATCCGCACCTCATCGTGAAATATAAGAAAACAATTGCAGTGCAACCGTATCCGAGGTACTTGATGCTTTCGTAGGTAGTTTCTATAAATGATTTAGTTCGTTTATGTGGTCCAATTTTTGCTGCTTCTTCTGAGATTTCATCTAACGTTTGTCCAAGAGCCTTAAGTTGAGTCAGGTCTTATGAAAATGTGTTCGGTGTGCCCGATGCAATTACCCGTTATCGTTATTTTATTCGTGCCCCGCAGCATTGCTTGGTGTGTTTTGTGATCATCACAACTTACGTGGAGAGTTTCTTCGTATGGGGATGTCACAATCCAAGAAATTCCTGATTTTAATTGAATCCACAATGACTTAATTAGATTTATGTATAGTACTTGACATTGGGAGTCGGATATGTCTGTCGGCTTTTGTAGGATTGCCGCTTCACAGCTATTAGGATCACGTACAAAATAGTCAGGATTCTTACGTTTGCATAAACGTCTTGGGCCTACGTCTTTACAGTGATCGAGGTCTTCCTCATTGCTCGGAGTAAACATTGTCCTGGCTCCGTTAATGATTATTAACGCATCCGGCGGATTCACATAGTAAAATGTAGTTGATGTGCCCTTCTGTTTAGGGATGGGGATAATACGGAAAACGTCAAGTAGATTGTTTTCTATTACTGGTACCTTAATTATATAAGTAAAACGATTATCCTTTAACATGACGTTTACGTCGCTAATTCCAATAATTGTCGCAAAGGCAGATTCTTCTAGAGGTACGGGAGGAGTATTACTGGATGAGGCTTGTTCTCGAATTGATTTTAGTGCTCTGACCAAGTCAGCAGGATTCAAAATTTGCGGATGGATTATTCCTTGTTTACCATCGTTTACTGCATTTAAAACATTGTTGATACATTCACTGTATTCGTCTATAAGGGTTTCTAGAAGAGTTACTTGTGCGCTAATTTTTATATCTCTAGTATTATCAGCTACTGCAAAATTTAGTTTTCGATAAGAGTTCAATAGTTGTTGATTTTCGGTGCGCAATTCCTCCATAGCTTTGGAAAGTGTTGATGCCATGCCTTTAACTATCGCCGTTTGGTTTTGAATTAAAGTACTCATTTTCTTATTGTCAGTATGAAGTTTATCAATCTCATCGTTATAATATTCGGCATCGGAATTCCCTAAAGTTCCAAACAAAATTTTACTAATGTCGCCGATAAAATTAAAAACACCTCTTTTGAGACGGGGTCTATAATCAATTATGTTCATTAATCTAGATCTCCTTGAGTCTATCCTATTTAACCTTTGTCGAAGGATTTCGATTGATGCTGATTCGGCGCAAGTCCCTTTTTTGTCGGTTCCGTTGCAAATTCTTGACAAAGATATCGAAGCCATATCCAGCTCATCTCGGTGTAGATTTATTTCGGTGATGTCGACGTAGTTGAGTCCAGGTTTGATGGTTGATTACGGCACTTCCCAGGTTTTCCATATATACGGTGCCTTCGAGTGGTTCCACCCTTAATTCTTCGGATGTAACACACGTTACAAGGAGAGGAAGAAGTAACAGCAACATAATGCCTGCACAGAATTTTTGATTAGTTTCTATGGTAAGGTTTTAATTTGTTAACGTGCATTAATTTTCTTCTATTTTTAAGCGAGATCTCGTAGTTGACGTCTGATGTTTGTTCCAACATAATGGCTGGTCCTTCCCACTTCGGGGCAAGGGGTGTCTTGTCTCGCTCTTGAGCAACGAGGACCTCGTCGCCTTTTGCGAAGACGGGTATAGTGCGATGTATGTGAGCATCCTGGACTGCCTTGTATCTTTAGCTGCGATCAAATTATCGCGTCCTCGTTTGACGATGCGTTCGTGATCCGCACGTATTCCTTCGAAGTATTCGTCAATCGTCGTATTAGTCCTTTGAGCTGGCAAATTATTTGGAATATTGGGTTTTCTTCCGAACTGCATTTCGAATGGAGTTAGTCCTGTCCCTTCGTGTTTGGCTGTGTTATAAGCCATAGAGACGAACTTTAATTTCTTGTCCCAATCTTCTTGATGGTCGTATATCAATGCTTTAATTTGTTCTTTTATCGGTCCGTGTGCTCGCTCGAGGCTCCCATTACTCTGAGGATGAAACGTTGTCGTTGTCATGTGGGAGATCTTAAAGAGCTTTTCTAAATGCTTGAACGTTTGGCTGATGAAGTTTCGTCCGCCATCGGTTAGGATGATTTTCGGAGCTCCGTGAATGTAAATAAAGTTTTCAACCAGTGCTGTCACTGTTGATTGGGCATCCTGTGATTTTAATGGGATCAGTGTAATGTATTTTGTGAGCTGGTCTTGTACAGAAAGAATGTACTTATGACCCTCGTACGTTTCAGGTAGTGGACCCACAAGGTCCAATGCAATTTTTTCGTTGGGTTTCTCCGGTGTGTCAGTAATTATTGCTTCTGCTCGTGGTTGTGTTCGCACGAGCTTCACCCTCTGGCACGTGTCGCATCTACGGATGTAATCTTCGATGTCTCTTTGCAGATTGGGCCAGGTAGCAACAGCCTTCACCCGATCGAGGGTCTTTGCTACTCCGAAATGACCTGTGGCGCTTGTCCCGTGGTATTGCTTTATGATGTCTATCCGTTCCTCTACTGTACCTGGCTCGTACAGTTCCATGTCGTAAAGATAAATAAAGGGTCGTTCTGTTTTCCTTGACCAAATAAACGAGATCATCTGCTTAATTCTCATTTTTGTAACTGGATTTTCATTCAGGTATTTGCAACCTAAATAAATCTTGGTAGGTTCATTGGTAACCGACAGTTTTTCGGCTAACACGTTATACCACTCGATTTCATCTCTTGCGAAATCGAGGTGCAGTTCATCTTCACTGTTTTCAAGTTGGTCGGTTATTTTGATCCGCGGTGTGTTCCTGGGTGGTGCTTCCTCCAAAATTTCAGGAACCTGTGGACTTTCTTTCGATAGTTCGAACTCTATGTAAAGGGGAAAATTTTCATTTTCCATTTCTTCTCGATTATTTTCTTTTTCCACTGTGTTTTCGGTGTCTGCCGCGTTGTCGCTTTCTTCTTCGATGACGATATCTGATACTTCTTGCTTTTCGGCCCCCTCATTCGGAGCGCCGTTGTGCTTTCCTTGACGGGTAGTTACGGGGTATATCCGTGATAGGGCGTCAGCGTTTGTATTCAGCGTTCCTTTTTTATAAACGGCCTCGTATTCGTATTCCTCTAGTTTTAACCGGAGCCTCATTAGGCGACTATTCGTTGGAGGATTCGAGGTTTTGAGGATCCAGATTAGCGGCTTGTGATCCGTAACAATTTGGAATTTCTTTCCAAACAGATATTGGCGGAAGTGCTTGACAGCCCAGACTATTGCCAACATCTCTTTTTCCGTCGTCGAATATCGTTGTTCGGCTTTATTAAGAGTGCGTGATGCGTAAGCGATGGGACGATCTTTACCGATGGGTCCCTGCGATAGCACTGCACCTATGGCGTGGTTGCTCGCGTCGGTTGTGAGCACGAAAGATCCCTCGAAATCCGGATATTGGAGGACCGGAGATGTCAGCGCTGTTCGTAATAGGCTGAATGATTGTTCTTGTTTGTCTGTCCAAGACCATGGTATATCCTTCTTCAGGAGTTCTTTAAGTGGTTTCGCTAATTTGCTGAAATCTTTTATGAATTTTCGGTAATATCCAGCGAGTCCTAAGAACTGTTTAATCTGCTTTTGGTCACTTGGCCTTGGAAAATTCTGTACTGCTTCTGTTTTCTTTGGATTGGGTTTTACTCCTTCTTCCGAGATTACATGTCCCAGAAATTCCAATTCTGGCCGTAGAAATTCGCACTTGTCGGGCTGCAACTTCAAGTCTGACTCGCGAAGACGGGTCAGCACGTCAATTACTTTCTTATTGTGTTCGTCGAGGGTTTGTCCGTAAATAATAATGTCGTCCAAGTAAACGAAGCATGTATTTCCGATCAATCCCCTCAACGCGTTATTCATCATGCGTTAGAATGTCGCGGGTGCGTTCTTCAATCCAAACGGCATTCTGTTGTAATGATAGTGACCTGATGGTGTGAAAAACGCTGTCTTCTGCTTGTCTCGTTCGTCCATTGGGATTTGATGAAATCCCGACGCTAGATCGAATGCGGTAAAATATTTTGCTCGACCTAATTGATCCAAAATTTTGTCGATGCATGGGAGAGGATAGGCGTCGTGTGTCGTTTTTTCGTTCAATTTTCGAAAATCAATGACGATCCTCCACTTCTGTTTTCCTGATGCATCCGATTTCTTAGGTACCAGCCAAATAGGCGAGTTGTATGGTGAGTCACACGGCTCTATTAATTCTTTCTCCAGCATTTCGTTTACCTGCCTGTCGATTTCTTCCTTGTGAACCGGCGGGTACCTGTATTGTTTGGTGTTCACGGGTGTATCATCACTCGTGATGATCCGATGCTTGACCATTTTTGTGCCTGGGAGTGGATCATCAGGTAGGGCAAATACATCTGGAAAGCTGGAGACGATGTCCCAAACCTTTTCTGCTTGATCTGGTGGGACGTGCTCGAGTCGAACGTTTTCTTTTAATGTGTGAATACGTTCGGCAGTATTCGTAATCTCTATAGCATTGACACGAGCTACATCCTCCGGTGCGTCTTCGCGCTCCTCCTCAGGCGAACGGGCGGCTTCACAGAAAGGAATGCCCTGTAGCTGGTCAATTGTAACCGTCATCGGTTCTTCCGAGTCATTCAAAAATGGCACTCGGGTTTCGTAATCCTTGGCTTCAAAGATGCAAGGCACTGTTGCTCTTGGATTGTTCTCGTCCGTGATGGCTGTTCCGTTTTCAATATTCGTACGAACCGTAATAAAATAGATCGTTCGTGGCGGGATGGTGACAGAAACTTTCTCGAATTCAAATCGTTGATCGTCGAACATTAAGTAATTTTCCCTTCCGATACCGATTTTTGTTTGGTACTTTTCCATGAACGGAATGCCGATCAACCCATCCTCGTCTAATGGGAAGTCATTGGGAATGACGTGAAAGATGTGAATCTTTCCTTGAAATTCTTGCCTAGCAGCAAATAACGATTCATGTTGTTCATTGCCCATGGAGAACGGTGTCTTAATGTTTCGATTGATCTGCGATCCTTTTGTCAACATGCTGATTTTAAGTAAATTTATTGCTGAACCGGTATCGAGAAGAAAACAGCCTGTTCTGCTAGCTGTTTGTGTGGGAAGTTTGACCACTCGTTTAGCGGATCCGATGGCATTGACTCGGGGGATGTTTTCTTGTGTCGTAGTGATTGCTTCTCCTTTCGGTATATAATGCACTGTTGTTCGCGTTGGTCGGTGATTGTGAGACTGCCTGTTGTGAAAACCCGATTGTTGTGGTACGTTCCTGTTGGGGTTTTGTGAGTCGTATGCTTTCTTACGGCAGTCACGTTCGGAGTAACCCATGCGATTGCAATATCGGCATATTATCGAAGAGAACGGTGCCGCTGAGGGAGTCCCGAAAGATTTATGATGGGGCGGCTTGCGGATTTCTGAGCTACCTGTATTTTTTTCAGTAATGTTTATGTTGCGCGTCATCATCTCTCTTGTGTAGTCGTAGGCTTCTGCCGCTTGTGCCCGAGCTATTGCCATTCGAATGTTCTCCGGTTTTTGAGCCCGTACTTCAGTGGAAATCTCTTTTTTTAACCCTAACAGATGTTGGTCGAGCCCTTGTTGGCGTTCGTATTCCACAATGAATCGTCTTTGTGTTTCGTCTGGAGTTGAATTAGCTAATACGGAAAGGAGTTGATTTTGTACTTCTAAAAATCTATTCGTAAATCTCGAAACACTTTCGTTTTTTTGTTGAAACATTCGCGATCTTTTGTCTCTCCAAACGCTGACCGGTTGCAAGTTTCCGAAGAGGATCCGTAAGCATTCATAGAGCTGTTCGTACGTGTTTGTCTCGTACTCTTGAATTTCTCTTGCCGCGTCTCCGATAATTTTTTTTTGTGATTATTAATCGACGAAGGTAATCTGATCGGCTCACTTGCGGTCTTACATCTTCAATTGACGTAATGAAAGTTTCGACCCCCAGACATTTACCATCGAATTCACGGATTAGTTCCAGCGCTTCCTTCGGTGTTAGCTCTTCAAAAGAATCTTCCGGTTACGCGTGCGTAATGCGTGAAGCGTTATCTTCCATTTCGGTTTGTGAATCTGAGTCTTTTATTCGGCTGAACGCCGTTTTGATGGCTGCGTTTACGTTAGACAACGACATTTCGGTTTGATCTACTGAGTCAGTTTCGGAATCGGTAGTTATAATTTGCGGCTCGCGATAATGAGTAAATGAGTCTTTACTCACCGATTCCTTTCGTAGATCCAGTTTCAAACGTCGTCCCTCGTAGACTCGGAGTGTCGTCAATCGGTCCTACGTTCCCAGCGTTGATTAGTCAGCACACCCCACACTTAGCACCAATTGTGATGTCGGGATGGACACTTTTATTATAATTTTTGAGGAAAGGAGTGGCTGACTCGCTCCAGAACTCGGTCGTAGGACGGAATAACTCGGTTAACACGGATTGAGCTACTTGAGACGAATTTATTCAGGTAATTGATGGACAGAGATTCAGCGTTGTACAGTATTCGGAGACTTACTGACTAACTTAGCTTAGAACGAAGGTAATTTATAGTGATGGAGTTTGGGAAAATCGAAATGGTGGGAGGAAGGGCCTACGTGATGTTAGAAACGTTGGCCATCGGTTTCATAAGAATTTGAGAAAGCATATTGCCGAATGAAAAGTCAAAGCGTTCCTAATACGACTGCCCGGACGTGAAAGTGTCGCTCATGAAGATCACGGAGGGCCTTCGTCATAAGTTTCCCAAGATTGTCGAAAGTCATGCGTGATATTCAGAATGTAGGTACACGGACGCTATAAATTTGGTGAAAGGCCACTTGCACATATGCGTCAGTAGTATTGATCGTTGGAAGAAAATAGGGAGAAGAACGACCAAGAAAAAAATATAGAGGACCTCATTACAATATACTTTTCTCTTATAGTCGTGTTAATCATATGATGATTGCGGTGTCAACAAACTATTACGAATTTTATTATCGCCTCTATTACAATAGGAATTTGTTGTAAATACCATGGATTTTTCTCTCAGCATACTTATAGGATTACTTCGACCATTCATTGTACAAGTCTTCCTAAGTCATCTAAACACAACAAAGACATATGTTTTTATTGTGTTTAGTAACTTTTTCAGCACAAAAGGTATGTACCTAGTATTACCTTTTGTTATAGGTAACATACCTGAAGTATAAGGCACATACCTTTCGTGCTAAAAAAGTTTCTAATATCAATTTCAGATTGCGAATTCAAATTATGCTAATATATTTAGAACATATCACTAGTATCACTAGACGTTCTCAGCGAGTTAGCGCCAACAAATAACGAATGAATGGAAATCAACTTTCGGTCACCGGAGCAGTACTGTCTTCTTTTGATTTATATTCTTTTTGACAAAAACGGTTAGTCTGCTATGTCACGAAATCGAATTGTTTACTTTCGCTGCCGGTGCCTGGTCCCAGCACTGTCGGTCTTGGGATCGACCCGACGCTCTGCGGCTGTTTGCCGAAGTTGTGGCGAAGCAGCCGCCGCTGCTTCGAGAGAAAGCCGCAGCATCGGGAGCGTCGTGAGAAATATAAAACTGTATTTGATGTGCGTCGCGCGCCAATTTTTAATTGGCAATATTGCAATTTTTTCGTACCTATTTCGCTTGACGCTTCAGGAGGGGACAACGGCCCACCCTGTCCCACCGTGGCTACGCACATGTTTTTCGGTAAGTAATTTCATTATTTTGTTTTGGATTCAGTTAATTTTATAATTAAATCGTATGATGTAATGTTATATTTGTCCGTTAGTATTCTTATTAATATTTTGCGTTCTCACGAGAAAAAAAAACGAAACGTTACTCATATCAACACTTCAAAGAAACCTCTATCGCTGTAAGCGTTGCTACATGTGAGAGAAATGAATTTCCGTCGTTCGTCCATGAGCAATGCAAGGCTAAATAACCTTGCAATTTTGTCCATTGAACGAGATATTGCCAATACAATCGACTTCGAAGGTGTGATAAGTAAGTTTGCTAGTCTTAAGGCCTATAAGGCCCGTCTTCAAAGAAACGAATGAATACAAAAACGGACTTTGAGATAAGCAAAGTTATTGAAGGACACCACTGTAACTGCTCATTTTCGACCATTTTCTTTGGATTTTATTTTAAAGAAAGGAATAAAACACACGTTGAAAAGGACCTATAGGTTTATTAGGTCGGTACCATTTTCCCCAAAGATAATTGCTTACAAGAGGCGAGAACTGCGTATACCGGTGTGGCATCGCCAAAGGCGCTTTTCAGCGCACGGTGACTCAAAAATAGCTCGAAAGCCACTTAAAAACTGTTTTTCAGCTATTCAAGAGTATGCAACATAATTTTGAAGATTCAACGGATTTTTTCAGTGTTTGAATAAAAACGTTTTTTCGAAAATTATACCGTGGTGTCCTCCCTGAACCCGCTCATAGATGTATTGCCAATATCTCGTTGGGAGGTTATGTTTTGTATGATTTATGAAAATTACATGGTTGTGGTATGCATGATTTATGAAGTTTTAATTTTGAAAAAATGGAATTCAATTTCTTTTTTGTTAGTTTCTTAATTTTAAGGGCACCACATTTTTTATTCCGCTTGGGGCATCCACGAGCCTTAGTACGCCACTTCCTGTGTATGAATGTATGTGGATGTGGTAAATACCTAGAGAGAGAGAGAGAGAGAGAGAGAGAGAACAGAGAGAGGAGAGAGAGAGAACAGAGAGAACAGAGAGAGGAGAGAGAGAGAGAACAGAGAGAACAGAGAGAACATTTGTTTATTTCGTGCTCTGGAGCTTCAGCTCCCTAAGAGCACCGTGCATATAAAATCAGTACAAACTCATAAAAACCATTTGTTCATACACATTTTTCTACGACCAACTTTTTTTTTTAATATTAATGATAAACATTAAGGTAGCAAAGAAAATAAAATAAAAATATAACAATAATAATATAATAGTAATAATAATAATAATAATAAGGGTTCGCTCATTCCTATTTGGATACTATTCGTTCGATATGCCACGCAGTAGTTCACGCCTCAAAAAATGCTTGAACGTTTTTTCGCTCACACTCATCCTCACATCATACGCAATTGCATTCCACAAATAACACGCAGACGTAACAAAAGATCGATAATAATAATTAGTGCGGCAAGTTGGTACAACAAAGTCGCCAGTTCTCAGTGGCCGCCGCAACTGCTTATCAGGCATCCGCGTAGCCCTCACGAAGCGCCGCATCAGGTACTCGGGTTCTTTATTAATACACAGCGCAAAAATAAATGACGCCACCATAAGCTTACAGCGTTGAGCAACCTTCAACCATGCTAACCTCTGAAAATATGGTGTGATATGCTCATCTCGCCTCGCACCAAATATGAATCGTACTCCAATATTTAGCGCCCGCTGAAGCTGAGTATTAAGCTCCTCAGTGATATCGGTAAGTAATAGGCTGCAGTAGTCGATGTGCGGCAATATTAGAGCAGACACTAGCATTTTGCGTATATTTGATGATAGTTGACCGCGGCAGAGCTTGAGCTGGTACGTGGTTGCCCTTATTTTAGCAGTAACTCTCGCGATGTGCTCACACAATGAGAGTGTACGTTCAATAGTGACCCCCAAGCAGATGACTGATCTAGATAATGGAATGGTATCTGATCCCACACAAATCTGCGGGAGCGGAGTAGCATCGAGTTGCGCTAGGTGACGAGCTGTGCCGATTATCATTGCTCTCGTTTTGTTGCAGTTCAGTTTAAGGCCGGACTTTGATGTCCACTCACAAATAGCCGCGACATCTCGATTTATCCTGGCAATTCCGCTGGCAATTTCCGATGGGAGGCAATGTAGATAAATTTGTAAATCATCCGCATACATACTGTATTGACATTCCCGTATGATGGAGTGAAGATGGCTGATGTAAATCGAGAAAAGGAGTGGGCCAAGTACCGAACCTTGCGGCACGCCAGAACGCACATATCCCCATTCAGATTTGTTTCCTTGATTGTCTGGCGATGCCAAGCTGTAGACAGCTTGGCTGTAGACAGCTTACCATACAGCTGTAGACAGCTTACCATACAGGTAAGCACGAAACCATGATACGGTACTTCTGGAAAATCACAGATCTGCAAGCCTTCCAAGCAGCCGGCTATGAGGGACACAGTCAAAAGCTTTTGAAAAATCGAATAGGATAAGGACCGTGGCCATCCGCCTATCAATCGCAAGTCGCGCATCGTCCACAATACGCAACAATGCAGACTGAGACAGAGAATTGAGATTGGCCGATAATCTTCAACAGTCGCTGGTGCCTTCTTTGTAGGAACAGGGAACACAAGAGCCCTCTTCCATTCCGACGGAAATTCCGAATGAATCAGCGCATGATTAATGAGATGGAGAATTTGGCCACAGATTTCCGGCCACACAATGCGCAGCATTTTCATTGATATGCTATCCACACCCGTAGCATTCACTTTGATTCTCCGAAATGTCTTTTCTAGGACTTCCGGAGTAACATGCGTGAAGTAAAATGCATTATCATCATAAATCAGCGGTCCATCGTCATATCGTCCCAAATCTTGCAAATCCTAATTAGTCGGTGCACTGGCTGTTAGAAATTGTATGTTTAGCTCGTTAGGGGGCAAGGCCAGTTGCAGTCGCGGACCACTACCAGGGAGAAGGCAAAGCCTCCGACCAGATTCCAAATCACAACAGGCTCATTCACCGATGCAAAACTTTCCCGATAATAATAGTTCTCCGCATTCCTGATGTCCCTTTTCAGCTCATTGCGTGCAGCTTTGTACTTCTCAAATATGTGCTGCCTGTTTCTCGCATCCTTCACAAAAGCGCGCCGCAGCCGGTCACGACGCCGCATGCGTTCGCGCAGCTCCAGGGTGAGCCAAGGAGCTGGTCAATGCCTCACAGTAACCCTTCTGATAGGTGCATAGCAATCATACATACGCAAGATAACCGCATTTAAAAAAGCGACCTTGTCATTTGTTGTCCGCATGTTATAAAACTCTTTCCAGTCAATCAGAGCTATATATGTCCGCAGTGCCGTTTCATCCAACCGATGAAAATTCCGACAATAGAAAGAGGAGGGCGTGTAGCGTGGCACACTCACGTCATATTTGATATATATAAGATCATGTGCAGACAAAAACGGCACCGGATACTGACCAAAATTACTAACTCTAGAAGCTGGGTAGGCAACACAGTGATCGATACGAGTGTCCGCAGTAGCCGTATGATGAGTCGATCCATATGGAATTAAGTACAGGCCATTTATAGCAATAACTTATGCAAGTCTAGCTGACTCAGCCGTGTGTACAAAAGGGTTGCAATTAAAATCGCCAAGCACAAGCACCTGCATATATTCTTGTAATAGCTCTGTAAGTGTATCAGTAAATCGCGACAAGTACCCATACTTCGGAGGCCTATACTTTACAGCGACCATGAGGCTCAAGGCCCCAGGTTATGTCACTCCCGCTATTACTGCCCGCTAGCTGCCCAATAACGTGGTAATAATTTCCGCCCTAATACCGCTACGCATATAGCAGCCCCCTGACACTGGCCTACTATTCCTAGACGATAAACGAAAACGCGTGTTGTCCGGGCTTTTTAGTTCTTAAAAGCGCCACTACCTAGCGTTGGCTGTTACGTGACAGGCGTCGGCTCTAAATATTCCGATCAGCTGAACGATTCGATACTTTCGTTTCGTGCTGTAATCGTTATTGCGATAACAGCACGTACTGTTACAGCGATAACAGGATCCATCATACACGCGAATAATGGTTTTCTCTCTCTCTCTCTCTCTCTCTCTCTCTCTTTCTACCCGAGTAAAAATGATTGTATATACTTAGATACAATTATATAAAAATGATATACAAGCATATATATTTATATATAGGTTTATATATAATTGTATATAACTCTATACATTCGTATATATAATCCGATATAAATGTACTTCCATCAAATTTGATTTGATAAAATTACATATAGTTCTGTATATAATGATATATGGAGATACTATTTTTATAAGGAGTTTATATAATTAGATATAATATCATATACAGTTATATATAATTTAATATAGTGTTGTATATAATTATATATATACGTGAAACTTATTTAGGGTTTATATAATTTAGATATAATATTATATACAGTTATATATAATTCAATATAGTGTTGTATATGACTGTATATGACCCGAGTAAAAAGGATTGTATATACTTAGATACGATTATATAAAAATGATATGCAATCATATATACTTATATAGGTTTATATATAATTGTATATGATTCTATACATTCGTATATATAATCCGATATAAATGTACTTCCATCAAATTTGATTTGATAAAGTTATATACATACCCGAGTAAAAATGAATATATATTATCATATAATT